>WBMZ01006586.1:0-290117 GCA_013400975.1 Atrichornis clamosus
AGGCCGCGCCCGGCCCGCGGGCACCCAGCGCCACCCAGCGGCCGCTGTTGTCCCGCAGCGCCGCTCGAGGCCGCGGCTGTGCTCGGGGCGGCGCGAGAGCGCGGCGCTGCCTCCAAGTTCCGTCTGCGAACGCAGAGAGTCGTGGAATGGCGGGGGTTGGAAGGTCACCTGATCCAACCGCCCCGCAATGAGAAGGGTCGTCTTTAACTAGATCAGCTTGCTCAGAGCCCCATCCAACAACCTGACCTTGAATATTTCCAGGGATGGCGCATCTACCACCTACCTGTTCCAGTATTTTACCACCCTAATTGTCAAAATCTTCTTCCTTACAATCTGAATCAGCCCTCTTTTAGTTTAAAACCATTATTCTCCGTCCTATTGTAACACGCCCTAATAAAGATTGTCCTCATCTTACTTATAAGTCCCCTTTACGTACTGAGAGGCCGCAGATTTCCTCTTTTCTTCTCCAGGCTGAACAACTCCAGTTCTCTCAGACTGCATACGAGAGATGAGACATCCCTCTAATCACCCTCTAATCACCCTCCTCTGGACCCATTCCAGCAGGTCTGTGTCTTTCTTTTGCTGACCCCAGAACTGGGTGCAGCACTCCAGGTGGAGTCTCATGAGAGTGGAGGAGCAGAGGGACAGAATCACCTCCCTTGACCTGCTGGCCATGCTGCTTTGGATGTAGCACAGGATACGGTTGTGGTAAGTGCACATCCCAACTCATGGGAAGTTTTTCATCCACCAGTACCCCCAAGTCCTTCTCAGTGGAGCAGATCCCAATCCCTTCATCCCCTAGCCTGTATTGATACTGGGGATTGCCCTGATCCAAGTGCAGGACCTTGCACTTGGCCTTATTGAACCTCTTGAGATTCCCGTGTCCTTCACGGGATTGAAAACATAAAAGCAGTAGAGGGTCACAGAGGCATGCGGCATTACCTCCTTCAGATACAAATGAGTTGTTTCTCTTTGAGGGGTTCCAAGCTGGCCTACTCTGATTCTGTCAATACTTCTGTCAATACATTTCTGTCAATACCTTTACAGAGCTCAATTCTGTACTATATTTACAGAAAGCCTTCAAGTCTGAACCCATTTCACCCCTGCCAGAGCTAAAAGAATGTTTTAAAATATAATTATTTGATTCTTATATAGACTGTGAAAATAAAATCTTCCTGAATGCAACAGGTGGTTTTCATGAAACTAAAACCCTGGCAACAAAAGTATAAAAAAACCCACCTTCAACCTAGTGTATTCATTGTATGATTAGTTAGTGTGTGTGAGCTGTGAAAATGAAATCAGAAACAAACTAAAGTAAAAAGGAAATGTACCGTTGACAGTGAAAAAACCAGAGTGACTTTTTTCCCATTTTGTGTCTTCACTGGGAAGAGTATAGAATCTTCCTAGTCACATACAAAACCAGTCAATTAAAATTATTTTATTTCAACAAGGCCTTCATTGCAACCTAAACAATTTTGGACTTGGACTAAAGGTATAGAGCCTGGAGGGTGCCAGAGAACATATTCGAGACCTTTGTGTGGGAGCAGGGTAGGGGATGCTTTAGATGATGTAATAAGGTTTTTTGATCTATAACTTTCAACAACTTTATGATTTTTTTTTCTTTTAATATCAGAATTTATTAATGCCCCCAGACTGTCACTAGGGATGTGTGCAGACATGTAGGGTTCTGAATACACTGTGCTTTTCATTAGGCTTTAGTCCAAATTTCAATAACAGGTCTGGTCCTGCAATATTTTAACGTGATCCCTGGTACTATACTTCAACTTTCTAGTTTGGCAAATCAAACAATTACAACCACAAAACAATTACAAAAAAAAAAAAAAAGAAAACTAAGGAGAAGGAGAGAATCATCTACTAGACCAGAACAGAAGATATTAGTAAACAACCTTTTTTTTAAAATATAGAACATAATAAATGATGTTATTATATGTGGGAGATTATATTCTAGGTTTATTTTAAGTATGCAATTAACTTTCTCTCATTCTTTCAATGTACCAAAATTTCTGCTTCTGTGCTATAGTTAAAGAGATGCTCATTTCAGAGCTCAGACTGATATTCCAGCAGGGGAGCTCGAAGCTTTGCAGAGGACTCTCACCAGTGCTGAACAGAGTGTTCACAAAGGCTTCATGCAGTGTATTCCCACCAGAACTAGGTTAAACAGACACTTAGTAAGACACTTGCTTAAAACCTACTTTCTTGTTATTCATGTAGGGGTTTTGGTTCTACTACTGTAGTATGAATCCAGATGGAGTTATCCTGTTCAGCCTCTGAAAAGGTGGGAGCTAGGAATGTGGGAACATGGGAGTCTCTACATATTTTATATGCTTCTCTTTCGGGAGGTGTGTATACCTTTGCAAGCTGTGTTGCAAATTGCTGTCAAGGCCAGCAAGTTAGAGATGTTGGGAAATTTCATAATTTTACTCTTGGTTTGTTGGGATTTTTTGAGTGGGAAGAGATCTCCCTTACAATTCCTGGTAAATCAGTTCACCTGCTACTGTAGATCAGGCCTTCCCCTTTTCTTTCCCTTCCTTATTTGTGGTTTAGCTCCTTCCTTGATGCACCACCTTGTGCCACCAATATCTGTGGAGGAAGACACGTCTGAAAACTAAGCTGAGTGATGAGTTAATCAGAAGAAATGAGTGACTTTCAGCTGGATCAATTCCACAGAGCCATCTTGGCATGAGAGAGGCAGTGAGGGCCAGTGGCATGAGAAGGGGTGAGGGAGAGAAACATCTCCGACTGCAGCAGGATGGGCTAAGGCAAATACTGAACCACAAGCCTTCCTTAAACATACACAGGACAGGTTTTCAGCCAAAAAAAGAATCTTTTGGTTCTCCCTTTCATGTTAATTTCCATGCCAAATAACTTCTTAAAACTCTATCCTTACAACTCTTTAACTCTTTCATGTCTCCTCCCACTCCTTTGTCCATCCTCTTTAGCTGTGTACTGGGGTCATAAAGTCCAGCACCCTCTCAAGTCCTCTTTGTGTTTCTTTTAAATAAGTCCTTTGTATATTCATTGACAAATGCTTATTTTGATAACTATGTGTACAGGAGATTACCCAGTTCCTCACTTCAGTGATGGAAATAAGATTGATGGCACGAAATGTCAATGACAGCCGAGCTGGGGAGGCTGCCCTGGGAGGACCCTGTGAAATTTCTTTTAACTTTGATGAGAATAGAGCTTGAGACTAAAATGGCTGATACAAATGGCAAAGACCACTATCGCTGGAAAGGGTATAACCCCCTTGAGGGTAAGCAAGTGAGGGCAGCTTTGTGCAATAGTTGTCATAAAATTAATAAAATGCGCATTTTCCCTTCTTCTCACAATCAATGCCTTGGAGTTTGCTCCATGTTATTCCTTAAGAGAATCTTTTTCCTGCTCACCCAGAAATTATTATTCCCACTGGCTTTATCTGAACCATTTGGGCAAGCCAAGGTTGCAGGATTTACTTTTGGCATGTACAATACACATTTAATAACATTACGTAATTTTAAAGTACTTCACAGATGTTAGTGAAGCCTCCTGCCACCTTTATGAAGTTAACGAGTGTGATAACTTGGGAAAAGGTGGGGAACAAGGACCAGAACTGAAGTTTAGTACTCCATAAGTGTCTTTCCATAGCCCTTCCTAGGAAATCACCACCTCCCTGCTTTTGCCATGTCCTGTCTGAGTGACCCACGTCCTCCTTTCTTCACCTCTATCTCCTTACTCATGCACCCAGCCCAACCCTTGGGTGGATGTGGGCAGGGAGGGGGTTGATGCAGGTGTCTCCTGCCACAGAGTCAAACTGTCTCCAATCTGAGGATAATGAAATATGGTAGCTTTGAGTCAACAGGTCACTCCAGTGACTAAATTAGTAACTGCAAGTGTTTCACATGTGTGGGAAAAGAAAAGTGTGAATTATGTCTGTTCTTACCAGTTAACTGTGGTTGTTGAAACACCTTAAAATATGAAAGCATTTGTCATTGCTTAGGTTTACTGTATTCAGTTTTTCCATTGTTTACACATGCAAATATATTAATGGGATTTATTTTACCTCCTTTTTCAGTTCATGTCACAGAATAATATAGTGCTGCTGAAACATAAAAGACTTTAAATGCATTGCTTTTTGGAGAGATCAATTTTGTTTTCATTTCTAACTTGAAAACATTTCTGGGTTTAGACTGACTTCAACTTTATGAAAACAAGTGGTTTGTAGTTAAATTAACCTGTTAGCTTTGCTTGAAAATAATTTGCATCATTCCCAGCCTGATTAAACTTTGTTGGGGGGTTTATTGACTGCCCAGGAATCATAGTTCAGGCTAGTGCTTATATGTGACAGACTCAATAGGCTATTTAGTCTTTTCTAGGTATTATTTTAAGTGTGATCTTTGTTAATTGGATGGATTCCCTTGGTGTTGTTTCCTGTTACCACTAAAGTCCCTGCTATGAGTACCATAACTATACTTGTTCTGTAGGCTCTGGGTAATAGCTCCATGCTTTATCATTTTGACCTGGTTTTTTGTGTGTTTTCCATTTCGATGGGGATGAACATTTCTATCCCTTTCTCACAGGTTGGTTATTATGATTATTATCAAGGATGTGGTGACGTAGCCAATAAATCAAGTTCCTGGCCAGGCAGATGCTCACAGGCAATACATTTGGAGCCTCCACACCTCTCCCTCTTAGTTTCCCCAAAGAACAGAAAAGACATAAAGACATCATAAATATCCTTACTAATTCTTATTAAAATAGGAAGAAGCACATAATAAAACAGTTTGGAAAATACAACTGGTGCAAAAATTTTTTAAAAGCTACAAAATTGTTCCTGTTGTAGAGCTTGTGATTTGATCCAAGGAGCTATGTATGTCTGTGTCCTGCCTGATGAGAAGGGAAGGTGTGAGAATCCTGCATCAGCAGGCTTTGGATGACTTGCCTCCCTCATTAGAGTTAGCTTCTAAGGATAGGCTTAACCTCAGAAGTGTGAATTTCCATGTCCCATCCAAAGTCATCATCATTAACAGTGATGTATCCACATGAATATTTGGTTCATTTTGGTTGTTTTGGTTTGAGCCTGGCTGGAGACCAGAAACGACCCGGGCTCACTCCCTCCTTGTAGCCCATGAAAATTGTTGTGGTTTGAGCCAGGCAGGAGGCCAGGTAACCATGAAAACTTACCCGGGCTCACTCACTCCCCTCCCTCGCAGAGGAGAGGAGAGAAAAAAAAGAATTCAAAGTGTTCATGAGAGAGACAAGAACTCGAAAAAAACCACAGGCAAAACAGGCAAACTTCAACTTAAGAGATATAAGAGTAAATTTATTACACTAAAACTAACAGGAAAAGATAAGAAGTAAAATGAGCCTTGGAGAACACCTTCTTCCCCCCCACTCCCTCCTCCCTGCTTTAACTCCTACCCAAATGGTGCAGGTAGGCAGAGAATTAAGAGGTTTTTTTTAGGTCAGTTCATCATAGTTCAAGGATTGGAATCTTCCCCTGCTGGACAGTAGGGTCCCCTCTGGAAGGCAATGTTCTTCAGGAACTACTCCCCTCAGAAAGTCCATCTCACAAGCAGCAGCCTTCTGCAAACTGCTGCAACATCGGTCCATCCCACGGGTAACAGTGGCCCTCAAACTGCTGCGGCGTGGGTCACTGCCCCACAGGCTGCAGGCCTTTTCAAGTACCCACCTGCTCCAGTGCCTGCAGGTGGGTCTCTGCACTCCTGTGGTCCTCCATGGGCTGCAAGGAGGGGACAGCCCGCTTCACCATGTCTCAACACCAGCTGCAGAGGAATCTCGGCTCTGACTCCTGCACCTCCTCCCCCTCCTTCTGAAGTGACCTTGGTGTTCTCCATGTTGGTTTTCAGCTCACATCTTCTCACTCACCCCCCACCTCCCCAGGTGGAATTAAAACTGCACAACCAGGGTTGTTTTGAATTCCTTCTTAAATATGTTATCACAGAGGTGGTACCACTTTTTATTAGGCCAGTGGCATGTCCATCTTTGCAGCCAGACATTGGCCCTGCAGGACATGGTGGTGGGGCTTCTAGCAGCTTCTCACAGAAGCCACCCCTGCAGCACCCCCCACTACCAAAAACCAGGTCTTGCAAAACCACGACAGCCTCTATGGATAGGCTTAACCTCAGAAGTGTGAATTTCCATGTCCCATCCAAAGTCATCATCATTAACAGTGATGTATCCACATGAATATTTGGTTCATTTTTGACTCTTGCTAAGTTCATGGCCTTGACAGCTTCCCATTGTGGTGAATGCTGAAGCCTGTTTGCACATCATGCAGAAAGGTGTTCTCCTCACCTCGGAGATTTGTCAACACTTAGCTTTGACTGAATGTCTCCTCGAGCTCATGTTATGAGAGGGATTAGGAACTTCTCTTTGGCTTCTCTTCCATGACTTATGCATTGTTTTATTTACTGTTCAAATGTCTGGTTTTTTTCACTTGTGTTCTAAAATGCTGCCTCACAGCATTAAGTCCTGACTTTCCTGACTCTAATACATGAGGGGTTTTTTTTTGTTTTAATTCATATATAGAAGCCAAATCTATTAGTGTCTGACACTGGTCAACAGTAGGTGCCTGGAAGAGAGTTTTAGGAGAGGAAAACATGTAGTGATTCTTCCCAGACAGACTCTTCCAGCCTTCAGCTGTTCATGTTCAGGGCCCAAGATGGTGTCTGTAGACTTATCCCTATAAATTTGAACTCCAAAGTGACATACCTTATTTTTGGCATAGCACAGTCCTATGGCTTAAAAATATAATGAATTAAAAAGTATTTCCCCTTGGTTATCTGGACCTGCTGCTTGCTTTTATTTTTAGATGGCAATAAACCATCTTTCTTTCCCTATTTACCTTATTCTTGTCACTAGTGATTTCATTAGCCTGTAGCACACCACCCTGCAGTCAAGTCTGGAGAATCTGCCTCCCTAATCATCCTTGATGTGACAGCTGCACCTTAGCATCAATCACCTTTGTTGCCTTTTCCACACCTTTTCTAGGTCTTCTATAGCTCCTTAAGTGGGGCAGAATCAGAATGCACAGCAATATCCATTTTGTAGCTGTAGCAATGGAGCATTCTCCTTTTTATTCTTTACTGCCTTCCTCCTATTTTATGTAATATAGTCTACCTTTCTTAACTGATACATATTCATACACCTTTTTAAACGTCAAAATCTCTTTCCTGAGTAGTTGTGAATTGTTCAGAAGCTTCCATCATGTACATAATATACAAGTGATGGTTGGGTTTCCTGTCTGTATTCTTCATAGATTTCATCTCACCATTTTCTTTACCTAGTTACGACCTTCTGATGTTTCTGCAGTTCTTCCCAGTTGTTCATTATTCTTAGAATCCTGAACAATTTTGTTGCCTTACTACCCACCTCTCTTTCTACAGTTTTAGGAATTTGTTGAACAGTGTGGCTGCCAGCACTGGACTCTACCAGACTATTTGATGTTCTCTTCTACAGAGAAACCAGAGTATTTCTTCCTATTCTCTGGAAAGACTTTTCCTCTTGCTCTGTGGCAGTTTAGCTTCTTCTCCATACTTTGGTGAGAAACCTTGTCTAATGTCTTTCAGAAATTCAACAATCAAGTGTAGTTTCCCATGAGCCGACTGGTTTATTTAATGAACTTGAATATATTCATGGGGTATCAGAGACTTTTCTTCCCTATTCCCTGTGGAATTATTCAGGTAATCATAATATACTGTACACATAACTTTACTGCATCTACCACTGAAGCCTTTTTCAAGCCACAAAACTGATACTTTATGGAAGGTTTTTTGAATGCTCTGTATGGCTCCTTTAGGAGAAGCAATGATTTCCCTTTGTCTCCTGGTCAGGGTGTTATTCTGTACTTCAGGGTCTTAGATTTTCTTCAGAGTGTCTCCAGGAAAACTCTAAGAGTACTATTACTAGATATCCATATTGCTGCAGCATTTGGGGATGTTGCTGTATGAAGGAGATGTATATGCCCAAAGAGGTATATTATTTTGAAAGTATAAGTCTGTACCAAGCAGATCAGTTTACAGTTGAATTTAAACCAAAGAGAGTTTTTTTCTGCTAATTAGATTTTTCAAATGAAAAGGTAAAGGCTCACTGGTGAAATACTGGATGGCTGCCCCAGAATGATGAGGCAAAATGAACTGGGAGTGAAATTTAACCATGATCAACAAGGTCAGGAGAGCTGCTATTTTCTTTTTGCATGAAGCTTTTACAACGAAGAGATAGTGACAACCTTTAAGCTATCTATATTGAAAAAATTGTCCTGGTTTGGTTTCATAACAGACCTGCTCCTTTTCCATATGAAATTCTTTTTTGCTCTCTGTGCAGTCCCAACACTTGAGTCTAGTAAAATAGCCAGATTTCATGTGCCTGGGGGAGTGGTATGAGAGCTAAGGGACACCTAAAAGAATTACAGCAGGTTAGTATAAAACTGAGGAATTCCTCAGACAACATTTTGGCACTGGGGAGGATTATGTCATTTACCCAGGGGTCGGATTTAGCTTTAGCACTTCTCATTGTTTCCATTTGCTGCAATCTTCAGAGAAGGGACTAGATCTCAAACTTTTCTGAGAAAATGGACCTAAGCATGTAGAACAAACCTACACTTAAGGTCTTTCCCTCATCAAGTCTGGTTTTAGCCCTTGTGAGTTCACATTTATGCACATAATGTTCAACAAAAATATGTGAGTTTTCTCCAGGTTTTCTGGGCCATTTAGGATGAATAACTGTAGCTATTCTTGGAAAAAACCTCATGGTCAGTGTAGACCATTAAACACCCATCAGTGGGCGAGATTGTTTGAGTGCTGTCAATGGGATTCTGTGTGGGCGAGGGGGGCTGCCACACTGAGCCCATTGTGGGACCCAGGCCTTCCACCCCTTGCAGGATGAGATCTATTTGAGGACCAGGCACTTAACGCAGTCCTGTTTGCAAGAGGTAATGAATAACCTCTCATCTTGCTCTTTGAGGCCTCTTTAGAATACACATTTTTGAAGTTTCAATGTAATGTCTGGAGGCGGGGGGGTTGGATTATCCATAATCGGTTCCCTGAGTTTTATTTTTATCAAGTGTTAGGAGGAGTAGGGCAAGGAATGCTATGAACCTAAATCTGGATCTTTCATCAGGCTGATCCACACAAGTGTGAGGGGGAAGGTACAAATATGGGCTGTCTCCATGATGTTCAGTGAACCCCATGCTCTGAATATGCCTTGGAGGGAAAAGAAAAAGCTTCCTATTTTAGCTTTATTTCAAACTCTCATGCAAACCAGCTAATGTTGTCTGATGATATGCAGATAAACTGCAGTCACAAATAACAATAGTTTATTTTTAAAATCAAATCTTGCTCTTTGTGAGTGATGGAGAGACACGGAATCTTTAATTTCCTCCCTGAAAGGCTATAAATCCCTCGAATGAGGGTTTCTTTACACAAAGAAACACAGCACAAAGAAATTACAAGAAAAAAAAGGAGAGTAAAATACAGGCCAATTATGCTCTAGCTCTGGAGTGTTGCTGCCAAGGCTATTTATTTTCACAGACAGTGTTAATTTTGTATGCACACACACAGCTTTGCTTGCTGATACCACAGTGAATTTTAATTTTGGAGGAGGTTCTGGTTCTTGTCACCCTTAAATTCACCTCCCCATTTACTGCATTTGAGGAAGTTTTTGACCAGAGATCTCCAGGTTATTTTCTTACATCTGTTTCTTGGGTTTACCCGTCACCGTCTAAAAAGGTTTGCAGGTGATCCTAACAAAATCCTTCATGAACAGCCAAATGGGCCAAATGGAGTTGAAGTCTTTCCCTCAGGTTAAGACGTGGGCAAAACAACCTCTCTGATTTAAGGTGTGGGGGGAAGATGAAGACTCAAAGGCAGGCCATTGAGGTGATAGTGATACAGTGTCAGAGCTTGGAGTCTTCTCACCAGATGACTCTGTATCCCTACTTTTCAGATAACTACAAAGACCCCCATAGCTAAATAGTGCCATGCATGACTTCTAAGCGAACCATTCTGTAGAGCATGTTCTGAAACTTTCTCCCTCTCTGATGAAAATCACTTTCTGCACTTGTGGTGCCACAGTTGAAATGGACCTTAGCAGTTTGCATCTGGCATTGGGTTCTTTAGCTACAGCAGATGTTAATTATGAATTGGCAAGGCACAATGCTGACAATCCAAAACTGGAGGTACAATACATGAAGCTTTACTGCAAGGGCTGCAAGGATTCGTCCAGTATTCAGTCTTTCTTGACAGGCATTTTTACACATGCAGGATTGTTCATAATTCTTTTCTCCTTTGTTATAAGGCATTCTTTTTTGTAATGATGCTGCCCAGTCTTCTGTGATTTAATGATCTTTGTGAATTAAGAATGGCAAAAGCAGATCCATATATTTATTCAACTCAGTTTCTGTTTGAGTTTGATTGCTTAAGCAAAAGATTAAAACAGTGTTAAATTTGGAGGGAGGACAGCAAAACACCTGTTAGAGCTCAACTTTGTAAATAAGGTTAATCTGCATAAATCACTGCATTGGATCTTATGTTAATTAAAGCTTTTGTGCTTTCAGTACACTAATTGAGGTGTTGAATGTCTCATTCTCCAGCCTCCTTTGCAGGGGGAACTGCAGGTGCTGTGCATTTCTGAAAAGTAGGCCAGCATGGTGCACCCAGAATCACGAGTCTCTTTGAAATGCCTGTTTCTATTTAGTAAACAAAGCTTTTATTTTAATAATGGTCTCTCAACAAATTTATCCTTGGGCTTTCCTTAAAAACTCAGTGAGGCCGATAGAAGATTCTTATGAGTTGAACCCTTACTGAGGGCCAAAAAATGTAAGGAATTGTATAGGTATTTCCTAAAGCATCATTAAAATGTAATTTTGCCCTTTCTGATAAATCAATTTACATTCTTCAGCAGAGTCTCCAAAATGTCAGTTGCACATGACATGTGTGTGCTTGGAAGGTATTGCTTCTTTTCACAGGAACCACACTAATGCTCGGGCCACCAAAGTTTTTGGGTTTCACTTTCTACAAGTGCGACAGTGTTTCAGTTTCGGAAATGTGATTTCACGACCTGTGACTTTCATGAATGGAGTTCACCAGGATTAAGCTAATTCTAAAACTGAGGCATTTATCTGGGACTGCTCTTTGAAATATATAAAACTTCATGAATTCTACAATAGCAATCATAAGCAGGAACTGTGAGATGGTTTGGATGGACCCTGGATGGTGTGTTTTGCTGTTATTTTCAATAGAATCCCATTGATAATAAATAAATAGTAAATAATTGCTACAATTGGAATTTGGCTGAACATTAGGATTGATGTGCTCTATATCCTTTCAGAAAGCTGGATGGAATACTTCATATCCACACATCTTGTCTACATTTGATATATTCCAAAACTTCTCTTCAGATACACAACACCCTTACAATACTAAATTGTTACAATGGTTCTATATTGATTTACAGCTGCACCACTGGGGTAATAGGTGTCTTGTCATGAGATTCCTTGGGTATTTCTTACAGTGACATCACAGCCAATCCGTTAAGCCTGAAACACAGGTAAGATCCAGTCGGCAACTGGTCAAGCTTTATCTGAATGATCTGAATTATTAGAGCCTAGTCAATGGTTTCTTTAAATGTGAAAGATGATTCTGAATTTCTGTTCCCTGTCTTGCCTTTGAAGTTTCATGATCAAATACTTCTTCAGCCATCAAGCCTCTGTGCTAAAGAGCATTTGTTTATGAGAGAGCATTGCTGCCAAAGCACTGTAAATAAAAGCTCAAAAAGTCAGGTTGTGTTTCAGTAATATTTATCTAACTTTTTCTGGATAAAAAGCAAGAAAATAGTTTGTGTTATTTATACAAATGAGATTAAATGAAGTGAGGTTCAGTAAAAACTAAAGACATCTCTAGTACAATCTCTGTGATGCCATATGGAGCATTATCTATCTAGACACCTTATCTAACTTCTCTAAACATTACGTTAACTACAAATAAAATTGTGGAAACCCATTATATCTTACTCTTCTTACTCTTGTAATAGAAGTCTGTTGTAGTTTTTTTCTTTCCTTTCTTGACTTTTATTTTTTAAGTGTGATGGGGATTTTTTTTTTAATCCCACTTCCTTTGCTTGCCAAATTAAAGAAAATCAAGTCCTTTCTCAACAGTTTGAAACATACACAACAAATTGAGCATAAGGAGCAGAGGTATCATGCAATGTACTTAGCTCATGCAAAAGGTGTGAGTTTACCTCACAGTCACCCTGAAGTCAGTGACAGTGCTGCAGTAGACACCATGAGAGCCAAGCTGTCTTTCTTTTGTGATTTTATCTGCTGATTTGCATGTGAGTAGATGAACTATAACCCATCTGGCAGCAGCAGTGAACTGCTGCCTCAACTGTATAAAAAAAGAGAAAAATACTTCCTTTTGAATCTACCTTGTACATCTGCAAGTGTTGGCTGCTGTAAGTCATTTGCATCAAGATATCAGCCCCAGGAAGTCTGGGTGCCCAGCTGAGCTGCATCCACATGCTGTTCTGGGAAGTAAAGTGGGAATATGATGCTGGGGAGAGAGGTGAGCTACGGGCGTGTGTGTAAAAGGAAGCAAGGCACTAGTTACATTATGGTAAATATATACCAAAATAAACAAGTGGGTTTCTTGGGAAATAAATAATGACTCTCCACTCAAGTGAGAAATAAACTCTTCATCACTCAACTCTGAAATGGGAGAACCCTGCCTTTACCACGTGAAGAGTATGCGGGTAAGGGGAGTGTGGTTAGGGAACCCATGGCTCCCCAACATTGTACGTTTAGTTTTCTTGGCCTTTGGGTCAGTCAAAGATGACAAGAACAGTGAAAAGCTCCTCATCAAAGCAATACCTACCAGTCTGGAAATTGAGAAAGACACAAGTCAGTCACAGAAGGGCTAAGGAAGATATATGGTTTTCCCACAAATAGGATTCAAGACTAAATCTCTGTTAAAGACTTATTGAAAATTGTCATCTTTTTCAAGTGGTTTAAACAACTCAGTGCTATTTATTCTGTTGAGAATGATGTGATGTTTCCATCCCTGAAGACCAGCACCTCAATAGCTGTTTTTCCAAGGACTTGGAGAGAGCCATCATGTGGTGGTCAGGAAGACTGAACAAGTCTTTTGCTTCCTGGACTGAGAGCTTTACATTTACCCTGCATCACACTTAGACTTCTACATCCACGTGAAATGAATACAGATAAAATGTGTTGCACTCTTCTTTTTGCCTGCAGCCTGTTAGAATGCGAACTCTCACCTGGTCAGCACCAGGAAAGGCTCAGAGCAGAAGCGGACAAAGCCATCACCGTCACTTAAGGCACTTCAGTGGGACAGCCTCTTCCTATTATTTTCTACACAGAAACTCTCGTAGGACTAACAAACTTCAGATTTCGGAGTGGTCATTCAAATTTCGTAACTTTCTGGTTTTTTCCTGAATTTGCACTGTTTTTTATTTAGTGATGTATGTAGTCTTCCTGCTGAATTCATGTCTGAGGAGCTTCTGACTCAGGGAGTACCGTCTTGAAAATTGTGTGAATTTCTATTTACTCCTGCAAGCAACTGCACTGGCATTCAGAAGTGTTTGAGTCTTGTGAGGTAAAATGTGGAGTTTGAAGAAAACAGTTCCTATGTTCCCACTTACTGGAGTGTGAGTATTGTTTATTTCTGCTGTGGCAGAAGTTTTCATCAAGTACATCTATGCTTTTAAATTTATTTTGCATATCTATTTTGCTACATTTTAATGCTCTGTGGATCCTATAGTACTTTTGACCTTTAAAGAAGATAATACTTGCTTTTCAAAAGTTTATGATAGAATCCAGCTTTTAAAGAATTGTAAAATAACTGAGCAAAAATTCCAGTGGTTATTGCAAAAACAAACCAAACAGCTCTGGTGTTTCTGACAGTATGGAAAGTGCGTTGGGATCCCTCTTTACCTGGGATGAAAGGCTAAAGCTTTTTTTGATTTCTTAGGGTTTTTTCAAATTGCTTCTCAGTCTTCATCAGTATTAGATCTTTTTTCAGGGGGGAGAGAGAGGCTGGCCATTCAAGAAAAAAAAGAAAAGCAGAGACTCTCAACATGAGATGGGGCAAATGAATTTATTGAGCACTCCCCAGCATCCAAATTCCAGTACTGCCCCAAAAGGTTTCTGAAGTACTTACTCCTCTAAAGATTACTATTGTTTCTAGCATGTGGGTGGTGAGAGTACTGGAGTAAAAAACCCAAACTGGATGCAGTTTGGATACTCAGTTTGCATGAGATGCTCCTCTTTCCTCCCAGCCCTAAAGTCTGTGGTTATTAGGGTACTTTCTGTGGGTCCTTCTTCCCTTGATATTCAGGGCAGCAATCCCAAGCTCACGCACTTCCTGTTCCTCTTTGGCTTTTGTGTAGCTGGCACAACAGATGGCTCAGGAATATATGTGCTTTGGGGCCTCTCATATTCCAGCTCCCCCTTTCGAAATACAAACCCTCATCTAATATCCATAATCCTTCATGTCAACTGTTTCACATTAAAAATATATAATTTTCGTTTGTTAAACAAAATTTCCTAAGGGCAGACCTGCTAATGATTAGCTGACGTACAATGCCCAATGAAAGCAGTGGTGAGGTAGATATTACCGCGCCCAACAACCAGTGGAGTAATTTCATTGTTTGCTCATTTGTAGAGTTCAATTGTGAAAAGTTTTAAGAAGACTAATGATATAAGTCTTACATTCACCTCATAAATACTTCAATGTTACTTGGATTTTACAAGAAATAACCCAATGCCCACCGTATTTCATTTGAATATTTGAAAGTGCTTTATAAACAAGTTTAAGAATACCATGATTTTTCTACACTGTCTCCTTAGTATAAGGTTCATTTCTTCTGAGATCATTCAAATGAATAGGCAAGGTTAATGGCATAAGACATAACAGAAGTTCAACAGAGACATTGTTTCTTTTCTTCCTTGCACCAGCCCTAACATTTCTAGGAGTGCACATGAACTACTCTACAGCAGCATGCTGAAATGGCCACACAGCTCAGGAAATAGGACAGAATCCAAACAGGGAAACTCACTGGGACATGAGTTGTGGCATAACCATCAGGAACGGCACAACGTGGTGGTGTGAGGCTAAAAACAGTGATGCTGGAAGGCAGGCATGGTGGTCTGCTGGCTAGGTTATGACTGCAGTGGCCAGAGAACCTTTACCTGGTTTCCAGTTTTGAACCTGTGGCTTTTTCTTTGTTTTTTTCTGTTCTGTTTGTTTGTTTGCTTGCTTACTTTGGGGAGTTGTTTTTGTTTGGTTTGGTTTGGTTTTGTGTTGGTGTTGTTTGGGTTTTTATGTTTGCAAAGGACAACACACTTTTACAAAGGTCTACCTGAAAAGCAAATTATTTCATCCAATGTTGTTCTGACAGGATTTCTGTAAATACTTGGGCAACAATCAGTAGTTTAAAAATAGTGGGTTTTGCCAGAGCTCTGTTGGCCTTCAGATTTTTGGATACATTTGTAGGCAGTTTTACCTGAAATAGGATAATTACTCAACTTTTTACCAAACTTCATCCTAAAAAAAAGCATCTTGGTGCAGCAGCTTTTTTCTAACCATTTGAGGCAGCCCTGTAATAATAAATATAACTGTCACAAACTCATTTCTCTCCTAAGTTTGGACAGGATGTAACTTACCTCATCTTTAAAGAATAACACTGGCACTCTTGCTCCCACTATCGCTGCCTCTTTGGAGACCAATATTCAAATGCAAAGAGTCAGTTCTTTCTGCCATACAACTTTATAATGAAAGATCTAAGTTCCAAGGGTGAAACGCATACCAAATTTTATTGAACCTGGAAAGAAAGGTTTTCTCATTGAGAATGCCCAAAATCAGTTTCACTTGGGCAAAATAATTACCTGCAGTTGTCACAGGTGAAAAGTGCTAGCCAAGGAAGCACATATGACAGTCTATTAATTTGCTGAGAGACTAGGTAGAGTACTTTGAACTATATTTCTCTGCCTAATGGAGAAAAAAAAAGAGTATGTCCCTTGACTGATTCTCAAAACCGTATAATTAATGACTCCAGAGAGAGTGAGAAAGTTACAAATTTTTTGAAAGGGTATTCTGAGTTCTGAAATGACATATTTTAACATCAAGTAATCAGCAGATGAGATTCCCTAGCCCATTTAAATATTCAGTACTTTATGCACGATGATATCAATCATTCTTACAAAGCACAAGCTCCTTAAAAATCTCCTATGTTTCTCCTTATCACCAATTTTTACAGTAAGTATGCAGCACAATTTACTACCTGGGTCTGTGCATGGAATTTCTATTGGCACGAGTGAGAACTGTGTGTGCTCCCAGTCACGGGTACAGTTTGGCCTTTGGGCAGTTCTCCTTCAAATGAGCCCATGGGGAACTGTACCACACTGGGCTGCCAAAGGGGTTCTAATTTCCATGATTTTGTACAATTGAGTACTCTATTTGCTGCCTTCCAAAGCAGTAAAGCTCTAGTCAAAATGTAAGTCCTAGATTAAAACCAAAAAAGTGAGGGAAACTTTTAAAGCACTACCCCAATAGATTTGTTTAAAGTTATTTTTATTTTCTTTGCAAGACCATAGGTTTAATTAATCTTGACTTTCTCCAGCATAACAATTCCAGCATTGCTATTTTGTTATAAACCCATGCACAGGCAGTGTTACTCTATACCCTTCTAATTTCAACTCTGTTCACTTTGAGTAACTCCTGCTAGGGACGCTTATTCTGGAATAACTATTTCACTAAATGCTCAACTGTAGAAAAGTCCATAGAGGTTTTTATCCTCAGACTACTGAAGGTGAATGGCTGTTGTCAGTTGGAACATACTGGTCTCATAAGGTAACTCAGGTGAAGACAATACTCCCGAATTTATCTTTATACCTGGAGGCATACTTTACATCCCTGGCTTTTCTCTGGATCTCCCCCCTGCAGTTAATTCCTGACCAGTATTCATCTTGTCAGTAAAATAGAGGAAGAAGTCCAACAAACACTATGGCATCATTTTTGTGCATCTTTTGCTCATTGTTTTGGGGTGACTATATGATACCAGGTATCCCAGGTATCCCCGATTGTCTGCTGTATGCCTGACATGAATCCTGTGCCTCTAAGTTGAATCCAGGAATGTTCCAGGACAGACACAGACACTCCTCCAGGACTTGGGCAGCTTTCTCACTCTCTTTCAGCTCTGCCTGCGAGCAGGGAAGAGAGTTGGGTTTTTTCTCTTCCTTGTTTTTTTTTGTTTTTAGCCAGATTTCAGCTGTTTCTCAAGAGAGAGAGACGGAGAGAAGAATTCTTTGCTTTTTTTTTATCTAGCCTGCTGGCTTGCCTGAGGCAAGGCAGTTTTCCTTGGTACTGTGGGGTTTTTTTCTTTCCCTTCATTTCCCTGGAATTGTTTCAGCTGAGCTCCAGTCCAAGACACCAGAGCAGACCACCGGGGTCGCCGGGGGGACCCCTCGCGCCGCGGCCAGCAGAAGGGACCATGCCATACCCCGGTTTACAGCCACCCCTACAGGAAGGACCCTGGACCTACCCAGGTTTTCCCACCGCGAGGGGTTTATAATCTAACATTATTCATTTTGTTTCCTGTGCCTGCGAGCACTCTGTGTGTGCTTGTAAATAAACAGGGTTTTTTTCACTTTCCTCCAAGGGTTTTCTTTCCGAGCCTGGTGGGGGAGGGGCTGCTGAGGCCTACCTTCTGTGGAGGACGTTTTCCTCCTAAAAGTGTCTCAAACTGGGACACTCATATATGTCTACTCTATAGTCACTACAACATAAACATTTCCTTTGTCCAGTCTCCTTGATACATACACTTCTTCATACAGGCGCTACTTTCTTTCCTAGTCTATATTGACTTGTATTCTCTCTGATCACCATTCCTATAAAGTAGCAGCTCCTATTGCCTCTGTCTTTCCATGTGTCAATATTCCATCGTAAGCTCTTTAGCGCAATCATCTTCTCAGACTGCATGTTAATGTCATCAAACACATCCATGCACAATTTCACCCTTTGCTTTGGCCAATCTGCTGTTCATCCATACTTTCAAGGGCTTATGCTCTTGGAGCCATTAAATAAGCACCTGTTGGTCATTTAATCTCCAGTGTTATGTACCATGCAGGACTGGGAAAAAATTGTCAGGTGAATATCATCTGATGTTGTACACCTGCCTGCATTAGAAGATGTAATCCTTGTATTTGTGATAAATTACTGAGAACAACATTGCTATGATTATTATTTTTTTAGTATGGTATTGAAGAAGAGATCCCTAGTCTATTCCAGAACTTATTTTATGGTGAGACAGAGTAAGGTATGACAATAAGTAAGACAGAAATGCATGCTCTCTTGTGTTTCCTATCAAATACAGAATCAGAAGAATGTCAAACCTATGCAGGAATAAATTATAATAGTGTGTAGCAATTCTAGTGCCTGAGCAATTGTAACCAGAGCCATTCTAGACACCCTGCCTGCCTTTCCTGAGGCTGCAGATGTGCTGTTTGCCAGCCTCAGGCAGGTATCTTGGAGCCACAGGGTATCAAAAGCTATTTTGCATCTATTGCATGAATTGCCTGTGCTTTGGCACTTAGATTGTTCTTTATATGTCCTGTGTCCTAGCTAAATGCCTTGGCCTGACCACGTGTTTTTTTCTTTTGAAGATGAAAATTTTCCTATCATTACAACTAGTACGGAATTTAATTTTTCTTTTTTGAAAGTATTGCAATGGAAGCAAATTCTGCTGAGTACTTCTCAATGACATAATTAAAGGCACAACACAAACATGAAAATTATGTCTGCAAGACAAATTGAAAACTTTCTCTACTCCTACTCCTTTGAAAGAAAATGTGAAGTGAAATATGAAAATTCTCAACAATCCCTGTTTTGTAAGATTGCAAACATCTTAAGTGATTTATTATCACACCAGGTATTTTCTTTACCACACTTGGCTTTGAAACACCGTTTTAAACACAAACATACCCTATATTACGTGCATTGCGTAATACCGTAAGCACCAGGGTGCAGTGATGGTGGGTGGGCTCTTTCCTGTTTCTTCCCAAACACAGGAATTCTCTAATGTTTTAAATACCAGTGCACATGAAAGATCTGTGGGGGATGGTCCCATTCTCCCACTCCTCTGCTGCCTCTCTTACCTTTCAGTTAATTCAGTAAAGCCTCCTGAGTGGTGGAAGGTGGAAGATGAAGTCATGCAAATCAACACACCTTAAATCACTGGGCAACAAAGGAACCCTGTTGATCTCCCCAGACTTTTCCACCCAGGAATGAAAACCCACATGAGGCATACCAACACTTCTGCTTATAACAGAAGTGGCAATTCTTCTTTTTGGGCCAAATGCTACTCTTAGATGCATACATGAGACCCAGCTGAGGAAAATGGAAGCCAAATGGAGCATCCACTAGCAGAATTTGACCCAGAGATACCAGGGGAATTCCTAGTCCTGTTAATTGACTGCAATGGTGTTAATGGTGAGGTTGTTAATTACATTTTAAAAGCAATGTATCCCCTCACACTAATTTTGCTGTGAACATCTTCCCTGTGGCAGAGGCAGAGGTCTCTCCTATATTCCCCCCTATTCTCTTCTCAAGCAACTTAAGGTGACATGTCCAATGTGCAACAATTTTTCACCAAAAAAAAAAAAAGTTTGAATGTCTCTGACAGTGAGTATGTACTCTCAGTAAAATGGAACAAGCAACACATTTTCTTGCTGAAATTTATTAGAAGCTGGGAGCGATGTGAAGAGCCAGATTCTCAGCTGTACTGAGACATTTTGTGTCCTTAGAACAATGGGACCAAAAGGAGATGGATCTTCCCACAGTGTAGTTTATTCCATTGTTGGGAAATCTGTAGCCCCAGTGGCTTCTGCAGCTGGTGGCAGGCAGAACGCTGAAGACAGGAGATGACAGGACTAGTATTGCTGTTCCCCGCCCTTGCAAACTCTCAATAAACAGATGGTTTAGCTTAGAGCAGCGCCAAGCCCTTTTTTTAACAGCTCATGATCTGATTTAGATAAAATTAGAACTGGGAAGCAGAAGCAAGTTCCATTGTCATCCTTCTACCTTGTATCTGCAACTAGCAGCTGTAGGGTACTGCTAAAAATGCTGAGGGACTTGCTGCTTATCCCCATCAGAGATGCAGGAGCCTGTGCTGTGCCTGCTGCTGCCTCGGCAGGCAGCTTCCTATAAAGAGGCACTCTCTCTCTGAGATGTAAAAAATAACTCTGCTCCTAAAAAAAAACTTGATTGCACATGTCCCTTCAGAGTCTTGGGGGCAAAGAAACTCCCTGTGTGCTCCTCTGCAATTGTTGCTGTGTGGGGAAGAGAAGTGGGTGTCTCCAAACCCACCAGACCCGTGGTTGAATGGTGGCTTTGTGTCTCACGTGTGGACAGGGAGGTCTCTCTCACCTCTCCCTCAATGATGGGACAAGTGTTCTCTCTCTTCTTTATCCAGCCCTTTCATTAAACTGGTTGGAGCTTTGTGACTGCAGCCCATCTGCCTTTTTGAAATTGTCTGATGGTTTCAAAAGTTATTAGGAGGGAGATAAAGATGCATATGCACTTTATCACTGCATATGCACTGTTTCATTAGGAAACTAGATTTAATATAAAAACAAGAAGCTTAGATAATTTTGGTCATTTTCTTAATGCTGGATTTACATTAATATGGCACCATTAATGCCATTTGTTCATAGAGATATGACAACCCCAAAGGTTTACTGCTTTTTTGCACCCCTGTAACCAATTACAGCAGGGCAAGGCAAGTCTAAATTGCTATCAGTAGAATAGTAGCATTTTAAAATCACTGTGTGGGGTATGTATCACTTCAGATGGTTCTGAGTAACCATGAATCAAGCTTTGAACCTCTTACCACGTGTTAGGAGTCCATCTAAATCTTCTCATTCTCTCAGAGAAAAACAATAGCTTTCACTTGAAGAGACACTATTAAATGGCAAAAGGGATTAAAAGTAAAACAGAGAAAAAGGAATAATAATAAAAAAACATTCAATCACTTGTCTTACAAATGCAACTAATTGATTTGAGGGTTGGCAGAGGAGTGCCATGGCAGCTAGTTTGATGCAGTAATTAATGCAATCATCCCTCTTTGTTATTACTTTAATAAGGTAAACACCCTGTTAAAATAAACTGAAACAGTTGTCTCTGGCCCAGAGCTTGCAGTTGTGGTGAGCAGCGTAATAACCCCACAATGTAAAACTTGGACAGGAAAGAATGAATTACATTAATCCCTGAAGGTTCTTACTGCAAACTGTTGAAGTTTTAACTTTAGAGTGGAAAAGGAGATCTGAACTTTGGAGGGTGTTCACCCTGTGGCTCCTGAGAGAAAGCAATGTGTGTCTGCTAGAGCACCCTGAATCAGCTAATAAGGGCTAGAGATAAGCTCAGTTTCTGCAAACACTCACCTGTGCTTATCTGCACTACCACAAATAGTCCCATGGTACTAAAAGTTAAACATAGGCATGAAAGTCAGCACTTGCACAAGTAGCTTTTGTACTGGAGTATCAGTATGAAGAAGGAGAGTTTCAGTTTTGGTTTTAACCTAAAGACTGTCTTTGAGAAATAGTTTCCAGCAAAACCCACTTTCAGTAGCATGACTCAAAGGTCTGCTTTATTTGTTTGGGTTGTCTGCTTCAGATATTCATTCCAAACAACAGTATTAAGAAGGAAGAAGCTGTGCTGTGTTGTTAAGGATCCCTTCAATGAAAACAAGTTGCTAGAACACAGCAAAATGGAAAAAAAAACATTTCCTCAATAGTAACAATAGTAACAATATTATCTCCTATTTGCTTTGCAATGATTTAACTGTAAGTTGTGTGCAACTCAGAATTTTATTCAGATATTTGAGAATTCTCTTAGTTCCTAAAACCCCCTGTTTTAGTGGTTTTACTTAAAATGCATGAGCACTCCTTCGGACTGAAATCTTTGCACACGTCCTGAAAACTTTCAAATACTTTTATGCAAAACATATCTGGCTTCTTTGAGAAGTCCCACGTGACCAAAAGATTTGGGTTTCTTCTCAGTTCCTGCTTTTTCCATTGATGCCTCAAGCCTTAATCACCTAAATGATAATTTACCAGATTCCCATAAGATATAGGTCCAAATATGAATTAAATCACCGGAAATGCATGAGTAACTTTTGTGATGAAAAATGTAGTTTCCAAGATGATGAGTGCAAGGTATGTTGTACTAGGGTAGATTTACAGTGCAAATGGGTAATAAGGGGTTATGGCCTCCTTAGTCACATCAGCCAGCATAATGTGCTCAGGGTGTCATGGGCAAAATAGGCTCAATTTGTGGAATTTTTACTTTATTACTTATTGCCAATTAACATAAATCTCTGGTTACTAGTTCTGGTACTGAGAAGAGCTGGGCAGGAGTTTTAATCTGCTGGAGGGCAGGAAGGCTCTGCAAGGAGTTCTGGGCAGGCTGGATCAATGGGCCGAGGCCAATGGAATGAGGTGCAACAAGGCAAAGTGTTGCACCTTCCACTTAGGTCACATCAACCCCAGGCAGTGCTACAGGCTGGGGGAAGGGTGTCTGGAAAGCTGTCTGGAAGCAAAGGACTTGGGGGTGCTGGTCAACAGCAGCTGAATGTGAGACAGCATTGCCCAGATGGCCAGGAAGACGAATGGCATCCTGGCCTGTATTAGGAATAGTGTGGCGAGCAGGACCAGGGCAGTAATTTTTCCTCTGTACTCAGCAAGGGTGAGACCACACCTTGGATCCTGTGTCCAGTTTTGGGCCCCTGAAAGACATGAAAGACATTGAGGTGCTGGAGCGTGTCCAGAGAAGGGCAGCAGAGCTGGTGAAGGGTCTGAAGCACAAGAAAACTGACAAGTGGCCAAGGGAGATGGGTTTGTTTAGTCTGGAGAAAAGGAAGGTTAGGGGAACCATATTGCTTTCTACAACTACCTGAAAGGAGGTTGTAGCCAGTTTGGGGTCCGTCTCCTCTGCCAAGTAACAAGTGACAGTTGCACCAGAGGAGGTTTAGGTTAGATATTAGGAAATATTTCTGCATTAAAAGAGTGGTCAAGACTGGAAGAGGATGCTCAGGGAATCACCACTGAAATACTTGGAGGTATTTGAACGAAGTGTAGGTACGGCACTTTGGGACATGGTTTAGTGGTCACATAGCAGTGCTGGGTTAATGGTTGGACTTGATCTTGGAGGTCTTTTCCAGCCTTAATGATTCTATGATTCATGCCCTCCTTCCACACTTGTCATCACCTGCTACCAAACCCCTGCCATTTATCCCCAATGCAGAGGGTCCCTCTGCAGGCTGTGCTGTCCTCTCCACTGAGCACCCCTCAGTGCTGCTCGCTGAAGCTCTTTCAGGACTAGCATTTTAACAGGAAAAGCTTGCGAAACCTGAAGACTGTCCTTGCTGCGCTGAATAGACAGATGTATTATTTACAGCATAGGGCTGTCTGTGCTCTTTAATAAGCTCCAGAGCTTTACTCCAACTGAGCATTTTCTTGTCAAATTTTTAATTTGTCATTTCTACAATGGTTGAAGCTGAGAACAGAAATATTTCTCATAGTCCACAGAGAAAGCAGTCAGGATATATATTTGATAGAATCATGGAATGGTTTGGGCTGGAAGGGACCTTGAAGATCACCTAGTTATATATAAAGAGTAAGGGTGCTGCTTATAACAACTCTTTTAATCCCCTTGCTCTCATTCTTTGGCTGGAGTCTTCATTGACATTCCTAGCTGCAGCCTCATATTTGGTTTCTTGATGAAAATTATCAGCTCTGAAATAGGAAAACAAAGAAACCATCAGTGCAATCTTGTTTCTTTCTCTTTGGGGAGCTTTGCAGGAAGTCAGAAGCTAGACCCTTGAACCCATGGAGCTTCTCAGTACCCTGGCCCGGACGAAAGAGCAGCTGTGAGAAAGAAGAGCCATTCCGTGGACCAGGGCTGTGGGCATTTCCCTGTTGGTGCTACCCTATGGGTCCACCACCAAAGCGATGAACACGGTTCCCTGTTCCGGCAAAAACCCTGTTGTGTTTCATGAAAAACCTCCTTTCAATGAAACCCAGTGACCACGCAGACACGACGCTGGCTGACGTGGGGAGGAAGCAATTCCAGACCTTTTGATGGCAACTTTTGCCTTTGTTGGTGTTTGATGAATTAATTTTCGGTCGGATCAGTTCACGGGGACAGTTTGCCCCGTAGGCACCGGTGTTAGGACAAGAAGAAAAAGCAGCAGCATGACCGGTGTTGCCAGCGACCCGCGCCACGGAGCCGGCGCCGCAGCCGGGCTGAGCGGGGAAAGCGGCGGCGGCCGCCTGAGCTTCCCGGCCGCGCCACAGGGGGGCACGGCCGCACCGGGAACGCGCCCACACGAGCCGAGCGAAGCGAGCCGAGCCCAGCCCTGTCGTGCCGTGCTGAGCGGAGCTGAGCCACGCCGTGCTAAACCTTGCCGAGCCGTGCAGAGCCGAGCCGTACCGCACCGTGCTGAGCAGAGCCGAGCCGCGCCAGCTCTGTGTCCCGGTGCTCCCAGGGTCTCTCGCCCTGCCGTGCCGCAGCTGCCCGCGGCCGGTCCCGCTTAGTGCCGGTTTGGCCCGGGGAGGTGCCCCGTCTGTGTCCGCAGACCCCGGCCCGCGGCAGGACCCGTACTGCGGGGCCTGGGCCACCTGGCCGGGCAAAGACACCTGCCAGAGATGCTGCAGAACTTGGGGCCTCTGCGGGTTCGTCCTCAGCCACCGGCCTGTTTGGCGCGGGTGGGAGCGGGGCTGGTGCCCGCCGGGCTGGGCTGGGCTGGCGGCAGGTGAGGGGTGAGCGAGCGGGGCTCACACTCAGCGCCGGCCCCAGGGCTTGGGAGCGGGGGGCAGTGGGCAGTGGCCTTGGCAGTGTCCGTGCGGGAGCCGGAAGATTTGTGGAAGGCAGTGAAGCATCTCCGCCCCACGCGGCTGCTCCAAAGGTGTGTGTGAACAGGGCGACACTTGCTTTCTGCAAAGCTGACCTTCCTCAGTTGGGCAAGGCAAGCAGAGAGGCATTTTCCCCTCTTGCACTTGCTCTGCTTGTAGGCCACAGCTCTGTGTACGTGTACCTGCACACGGGGGGCAAGCACCGCGCACCCCGGCGCGACGGGCCCTCGGCGCAGGACAAAGGTCTTGCACGTTCCCCTCCCATTGTTACAGGTGAGGCTTATTACAGGAGGCAGAAGGGGGACCTTTTAAAACCAGGGGACTGAATTTTATAGTGGACTGAATGGGCATCGGAGAGCAAACGTACCTCTAAGGAGGGAACGTGGAGGGGACCCTGTGCCAAACATAATAACCAGTATGACTAATAGGGAACGCCGAGAACTGTTCCATTATATCATGAGACATTACATCGTGCTTGAAAAAATATCTTTGATGACATGTGAAGGATTGGCAAGTGCATTTCAGAGAATCTTCCTTCAATTCTGTAAGGATTTCAACCCATGTTCCTTATGTTATGCATAATTTAACTTTCTCAGCAGTTATATTGAACTTGCTACTGTGGGTTTTACATGTTCATCATTTACATTTGGGGGAACAGAAGGTGTATGAACTTAATTTTAAAGTTACTCATTTTTAGTTCCTTGGAGGAATTAGAAACCAGGACTTTACGATAATTTTGCCTTGAAATTGTAATTCTAGATGTCGCCCAACATGCTACAATTTTGCAAAATGCCAGATATTAGCAAAACTTGGTTTACATTTACTCTCAGAGAACCTGCAGAGTAATATATCCATATAAAACATTATGATATTGACTCATTTTTTTTGTAATTTTAATATCACAAGTGTCAATCAGGAAGAAGTTTGTTGCTTTTATTACAATGAATATAGTAGTGCAAAACGAATAACTTTTTAGAAAATGAATATGCTCTGGGGAAATTCAGTAAATCTTTGTGGGAAGAAAAAAGGTCATATATAAATATGTAAATGCTGCCTGTGTATTGTGCAAATGTTGCTTAGTGCTAAAGGAGTCAATGTATTGTAAATCAATGGTGGGTCCCATAGCGCATTATGGTATATTTTATTGGGTTTTTACCTTAAGGTAAGGTCTTTTATTAAGGGTATATAAGAGCACACGCTCCTGAATACCTTGTTTTTCACAGTGCTCTATACATAATGGGGGAGGGAGGGGAGTTTATTTGCTTCATTAAACATTCCTATAATTAATGCATTTAATGGGAATTCAGCAGTAACAAATATAAAATTTATTGTGGTTTTAAAAAAACCTGCTTTGGTTACTAGATTTTCCATGAGCAAATGGCGATGACCAAATTCCTCAAAATATTTCTACACTCACCCCAGAAATCTCCTGCTAAAACAGGTGATGTTTTCAACCGTGTAATGGGAAAGAAATGCCACATAAATAATCCTTATGAAGGATTCAGTATAAATCCAAAAAGTGTCTTTAAAATAATCCTCAAACCCCTCCGTTTCAAGCTTGATAAGAAGACGTCTGTATTAGCATTGGAGCTTGCTGGGTGAGTTATTAGGTGTTGAAAGACACCGTCTAGGAAGTCTGACCCATCAGAATTTGAATGTAAAAGGCAAGTGACAACTTCATGAATACATGAAAAGCCTTAGAGCCCGGTCCCAAAGCCCTCTTTCCCCGCCTGAAAAGCCCGTTTATCTTCGGATGAATAAGAGTTACAGAATTGGAACCTAAGGAAAAAATCGTTGGTATCCGTGGCCAAGGGAATGTCTCCCTCCCACCCATTTGATTAGAACCATGTGCAAGTTTGGCTAATGAGACTGTAGGGCTTTCCCCTGGCCTCTGTGGATGATTGTGGCATTTTATTTGCATGCCGATATGGTTTCCCATTCCTGTTCCTTGCAAGCTTTTGGTCTGGGCAAATAAAAAAGGAGATGTCAGAACCAGAGAATCTTTTTACAGCGTATAAAAATCTTCCCATCTATCCAAGAGGAAATCGTAATGTGAAGAACATTGGTGTTTTAATGGCCTCCTAATGAGGATGAGCTTGGCCACAGCTTTGAAGAAGACAAAAGGAAAGCAAAACAGCTCATTTCTCCTTGAGGGCAAGGATTGCAATTCCTAGGGAGGACTGCATGGATATGCCTTCAGCAGGTAAAGCTTTGCCTGCCCACAGTCTTCTGGCAGGGCGCTGATGTACAGGCTTTTGGCAAGAGCAGGAAAGAGGGGGGTAGGAAAGTGGGGGGCGTGCTCACGTTTTCTGGTTTCTCTGTCAGTCTATTCCTCTCTGTGTACTGCTGGGAAAAATGAAGACAATTCTATTTACCTAAATCCTTGGATAATTAAGGCACTAAATTAAAGCCTGAGAAGCACTTGAAACTTTCAGATGAAAGAGTCCATAGACAGACAGCCCACTTGTAACCTCACATGTCTGGAGTTCTCCCTACAGTATAGGGGATACACAGCAAACACTCTGTACAGCCGCAGATAGGTGATCACATCTAATTTAAAAGCCCTCATTACTCCCTCCTGACAGGTTTGGATGTTTGCCTGCCTAGTTCCAAGGCCAGCGTCGATCCATTTAAAATTAATATTTTTCATTCCTCTCTCCGCCGCTTGCATTTAAAAGCTGTCCTTGGCTTTCCCTCCCAGCTGCTGGCTCCGATTAGCCCAGCAGCGGCTGATGGAGCTCTGCTTTGCAGCTCTGATGGGTTCCTACTGCTCTCATACCACGTTAGAAGTAGAGGTTTCCTGGAAAAAGGACTGCCTTGTTCCCGACTTCTTCCGTGGCTTCAGCAAGCCAAAGGGTCTTAGTTTCTGATTGGGGAAACATGGCCTTTCTCATCCTGTCCCAGAAACAATCTGTGAGTGCCAGGGGTGTGGATGTCACGTTTCCTCCTGTGGCACTGTCCCTTGACAGGGCTCAGCCCTGTGTGCTCCCCTCGCTCAGCACGGGCTTGCAAGGAAAGGAGAAATGTTTTTGTCAGTGGATCAAAATGGTACCTCTTTTGCTGCTGCACAAAAGAACTTTGTACAATTCCCCCGGAGTGACATGCAGCATAATGTGACAGAGGAAATTGGCCTCATGGAGTTTTGCATGAAGGTCTTCCTAAGCAATTAAAAACGTGAGTTCTGCTCTGGAAATCCACTGTTAGAAAGAATTTAAGAGCACATTGTAATCAGTAGCTTGGGTTTCCCTTTCCCTGCAGAGTGAGGATTGCTGACTCTTTGAAGGCTTCATGGGGTTTGGAGGGGAAGGACAACTGTGGGTGAAGCCTTGATGATGGGTCAGCACTAGAAGTGCACTCAGGTGGATAAACTTCACAAGGAAGATGGGGCAGCACCACCACTACTGATGGCTCAAGCTGCAGACACCATCTCACGTGAGTTTCTGTGTGGTGCCCTGGGCACAGCCCAGGGGTACAGCTTCACCATGAAGCAACTCACAACTCATTTTGGCCACCTTCATCCCACCACCTTCCCCATTGTCTGTTCACTCCCTGCCCACCCACATCACTTGCCCACTGTCCTGCCTGCCCTCACGGGGCTCTGCACGCAGTGAACTTCATGGTTTGCCACATCAGTTTGCTACACTGGCAACACGATAAATACCTTTCGTTGCATTTTTTCATGGTTTTAGTCTGTCAGATTGGTTTGACGCACAGTCAGGCTAATGGCAGGACCTTGATTTAGCTCAGCTTTGGCAATGTGGTGGCAGGAGCAACCTACAGTGCCAGTGACAAATGGGTCAGTACAGTGGGAGCCCTGCAAACATCGCTGCCAGCACGGCCAGGATGCTGCCACATTGTATTGCTGTGGAAATGTGGGGCTGTGGGTGTCCCCAAAGACTCTTCACGTCATCCCACACAGCACTACCACAAAGAGATAGCCAAAATGCCTTCACAGAGGGCTGATAGTGCCTCAGCTATTTCAGGGGCTGAGTTTAGGACTGCAGGAATTAGGCGCCAAGGGGGTGTCAGTCAGTGCAGGCTGCACTTACTCCATCTGAATGATAAAGCCTTGCCTGTGAAGGCAGCCACCATTGCAGCAGGACAGTGGTGGCAAAGTGGTAGCAAAGCTACCACTCCCCCATCCTTCCCATCCAGCTTGTGAAAACTGCCTGGCTTTATTTCTGACAATTCACCGTATAGATCAAAGTACAGGGAACAGCTACAGCAAAGCACTGACAACAAAAAACCCAAGCCGAAACAATGTCTAGTGTTGTGATACCCAACACAACCCTGCGTAACCAGAGTCCACAGCTGTGTCCCACTGCCAATGGTTCCTTTTTCTTATCCATGGCTATGTGTTGTCTTTGTAGCACAGCTTCTTGAAGCTAAGAAAAACTTTTACTAAGCTGGAATTGGCTCAGGCACCTTATGACATAGAATGAAAATGATTAGTGAAACAAAAGAGAAAGTGTGAGGAGGATATAGAGTCCTTCCACACAAAGCCTTCTGTCTTCCTATGGGATCCATTATAATCCAGAGGGCCCCAGATTTAAACTAATCTGTTTCTGTCTTTATTTATTTTATTCTCAACTCAATTTCCTACATGAACTGGCCAGTTATGTCAAATATTTTTCTTTCTTTTAAGTTGACTTGCTGTCAGCTGAATGCAACACCCTGTGAAAACACCTGCTGGCCTGCTGTATACACACACATGCACACATCTTTGCTATCTGCATCTATATATCATCTGTATGTATTAAAAAATCTATGTTTGCCTATCTATATACCTATATGTCTATAATACTTTTAGAGCAGGGCCACAGGTTGCAAATTCCTCAAGTCTCTGCAAAATACACCTTCAAGCTTCCCTCTCTTTTGGGAAAGGCAGCTTTCTCATTGCTTCTAGGTCGGGCTGCTCTGGCTTGCTCTGCTGGCAGATCCTGGGGGAATGGACTGATCAGGTTCACTAATGGTCGGGCTCTTGCGGTATTTGCTTACCTAACACAATCAGAACACGCGTCTTAAATATTTTATCAGCTTCGCTGGGTCATTCTCATACTGTGGCATTGTGTTGCTGGAGAATAGAGCAGGCTGGAGGAAAAACGGTACTCAAGAAGGCTGCAGAAAGAGAGTTGTAAGCAAATGGCAGCACTAATGCCCTCTTTAGAGCCACTAAAACAAATGTCCCTGTTGCAGCACAGCAGATCAGAGGCAAAAAAAAGTTAGGGCAATTGCAATAACAAAGCAGACTAAAGAATTGAGCAAATAGTCCCAAACCCTCAGTTGTTGGCTCTGATCTGAACAGTGGTGGTGGCCCTGGTTTAACTTTGATCCCTCCTTTCTAATGCTTGATTAATATTTTGACTCCCTAGAAACAAGTTCTCAGGAAATTTTTGTGATTTATCTTGTGCTTATTCCCTGTGGGCCAAGCTCACAAATGCCTGGGAGTAAAATCTTTCTGTAAATAAAGTGAGTATAACAGGTAGTCCCAGCCAGTAGCCATTGTGGAGAAGAAAACTGGTTTTCCTTCTAAAGCATCCATTACCTGCGTTCAGCTAGGTAGTGCTGACTCCAGGTGGGCAGGGCAGGCTGCAAGGTAGGTCTGTCCTGCAAGTCTTTGCTAGAGCTGTAAGTAGAAAACGTTGCTAATGGGGGGACCATAACGAACCACATACTTTCTGAGCCTGTGCCCAAGGGCTGCACGTGGGGAGATTCCCTAAGAGGACGTCAGATGTGCTTTGTCTCTTTTATGCCTAGAGTCAGTGTGATAGTGAAGAACTTCACATGCTTGCATGTCCAGTGTTCCTTCTATCCCAGTATTTTTAAAAAATCACCTCAAAATTAACAAAAAAGCACTCATGTCTGCCTAGTTGTCCAGCCCCCTGCTGAAAGGTTTCTCTAGCACCAGTTCAATTCCAGTTTCTCAGCTCTTGCGTCTGTTTACATCTGGGCTCATTTGGGTTCACCACCCTCCCCTAGACCCACATGCCTATTTTTGGGAGGTGTTTGCTTTCTCCAAATTGCTGTTGTTGCTCTGTTATGCTGCCTGATTTGTGCCAACACCTTTGGGTACATACGGTGTCCTTTGTGCTAGCTTATCATCCCTACTCAAGACTCTGTGTTACATTGACATTAGTTTTGCACGCCCTTACAGCAAGTAGCTGAAGCTGCAGCCTGGGTTCAGGACAAAACTGGGGACCGGCTGAGGGGCAAAGAGGATCTAGCCACAGCATGAGGGGCTGATATAGCAGAGGGAAGGAGTCTCTCTGTACCACTGCTCTGACCAGTATAAGCTGGGACAACCTTCTTGCTGATGCAGAGTATCCTCAGCTTAGTCTAGTTCTGGCTGCATCCCTGCAAAGGAGAGGGAAAAGAGCTTGCACTCACATTGATTCATTTTTCTGCTAATAATAACTTTGTTATGATGTCCAGAGCAGCCCAGAGAGAGCAATAGTAACAGTGGACTGCTTGGAAGAGGAACAAATACTATGATCAGGTTTGGGAAACCATGAATCAGCTGTAAAGGGCAGTGTTACCTCAGCCTGAATACATCTGTCTTGGCTCATACTGTCAGGTGTAAATATAACTGTGTGGACAATAAAGTTATCCTGTGATATGTCTTCATGAGAGGCACCTATTTTTACAGATATGATGATCCTCTTTCAGTATTTGGCCCCAGAGCAAGAGCCCTGCTGTATAAATACATGTTAAGCAGTGGCATGACATCCCTGCTTTAAAGGCAGTTCAGGAGTATATGACCTTAGAAATGGATCCAGCTAATGCCATGCTTTGATGTTTGGGGAAAACATCTGCTGTATTCCCTTAAAGAGGGAGCCATGCGCACCCACTACCTCATCTTCCAGCTTTTACTAAGGGAGAATGGGAACAGGGGCATGGCTCTGCCTTTTTCCTACCCATTTTAGGAGGGTGAATGCTCTTGGCCAGATTTAGCCTTTTAGAAGATGGGGGACAGCAGCAGAAGCTGTGCCTGTGCCAGGGCCCCCAAGGGAGCAGCATGGTCATGCCACTTGGGGCTGATATCCTGCAGTGTGACACTGGCACGGAGCGCTTGTGGGCAGGCTGGGCCTTGTCACTGAGGCTGCACCACTTGGGTCAGGCCCTCGCTCTGGGACTGCCAGCAAGACATCAAGTTGCATGAATCTACAGCTAATCTAATTCCCACTGGAGAGATGGGTTCATCCCGACTAACTTTAGATTACAGTTTACGTGTTATTGTGCCAAGGTCTGTATTGGACCAATTTATAGTGAGAAATGAGGTTGGCAAGATAACAGGGGCATCACAATTAGAGCTAATTAGCCCAGCAGGAAATCCATTTCCAGGCAGCTTTTGGCAAGAGGCGAGGTTGGCGGGATAACAAGCATGGAGTGTATTTTGATACAAGCACACTCCAGCTGCAAGGAAAAGTAAAGTAACAGCTTGTCTCATCCTTATGTGGAGGCCTCATGTCAGGCTCCACCACGTAAGTCTTTTTGTTTGAGGCTTTGCAGGCTCCCTGCTTGGAAAAGGTTCAGAGAACTTGTTCTTACCAAGTCACCTCAGCTGCCAGAGGACAATGGTGAGCTGTAAGGTCTGCACAGCCCCTTGCTCCTGCCACCAGACAGGAGTATGCCCTGCACCGTGGTCCTCCTCCAGTTTGGGGGCAGATGAGGGATTGTAGATCATAATAGAAATCAGTGAAGAGTAGCTTGGTTTAATTGCATGAGTTATCTCTATGGTAAAATGTCTGGAGTATAGACACAGACAAACTACTGGAACTATTTGTATTTGAGTGCTTTATTATATTGGAATTGCAGTGATATTATTAACATTTGTACAAATGCACAAAATTCCTGTCTCTTCTAGCTAGAAAGAGATGTAAAAATCTGACCTAGTTGAACAGTCCCAATGAACTCATTGTCCATTTGTAACAATAATGGGTTCACAATGCAACAAAAAGCTTAACATAAAATTAAACATATTAAATGCTGCAGCAAGTATTTACATTTATGTACCAAAAAAAAAAGTATCTCCCTCCAGTAAGGAAGGTGGTTGCTTTACAGAATAAAACAAACAGACATACAAACACAAAACCTTTGCATACAATACAAACAACCTCAAGCCCAAAACTTACTGTGACAGCACCTTTTTAAATATAATATATATATATATTTATATATAAACTTCGATAGTTTAGGCTTACTTCAAGCAGTGCTAAAAGTTCCTTAAAACCAGGACAATGGCAATAGTCCAAAGAAGCAACGTTCACTGATGAGTGCTACCCAGTGTTTGAACAGTGCTATTACAGAGAGGGGTACAGAGCTCACAGCCATGGGCTAAGAAACACTTGGGTCCCAATGATAAAGTCCTTGGCAAAACTCTCAATGGCAATTGTTCGTACTCAGAAGAGCGAATACACCTTTCGTGCAAAGTAGTTTGTCTTGTGGAAGCATGCTAAAGGTGATCTCTGACAGGGAACTCCTTGCAATCTCAGCTCTGAGAGGTGGGGAAAATGTTTCCCTGAAATTTCCTAAATTCCAGCAAGGAAAACTTTTCCCTTGAAATGCCCAATCAATCCTCCCACCTTCCTCACTCCATGACACTGCTGCAGTTTCTGCAAAGCCAGAAGGAGCTTTCAGTCTTCATTCACAGGGCTGTTGCACAGATTTTTAGTCAAGAAAGATATTTGGGTCCAAGGCCCTCACGGCATCAGAAGGCAGGCTCTGACTATGGGCTTTGTGAACAGTTCCACCAGGTGAAACTCAGCAATACCAACATTTCATTTGCATAAATATAGAACTGGAGATACTGAATCCCAGGTATTACATGTTGGTCTAAATATAGCGAGTTGCAGTTATTGATTCCAGTCCAAGGAGCGCCTGGGAAAGGATCAGATTTCCACTTAGAGAATCAATCTTGTCTCTGAGTTTGTGTGAACACTGACATTTTTGGCCTTGTGCAGTTTAGGATTTGCTATAAAGTTGTTTTGAAATCTATGGAAAACCAATAATGGTGAGCAATTTAGCTCTTAAGTGTAAAGCCACTGATAAAGCTGAGATAACTGTAAGCTCTGGAAAAAATAACCCAAAAAGAGGTTATGGATGTAAACAGTCTCTTTCGTCTTTGCAGTAAGATGATCATTTCAATGTTGAAAAATTGAACAATTTTTTTTGTGTGTGTTCAAATCACTTGAGATATTATTGCTTTTGTTTGTCCTTAGAAGTTTTTTGCCTCTTCTTTTTTTTTTGTAAAGGTGCTGTCCCTAGTCAAGTTATAAGGCAACATATTTTATTGATTCAGAACTCTAATACATAGTATGGCCACTGTTATCACTGCAGCTTTGCAGCTACTGTGAGTTGGACAACAGTCAAAGTGCATGACAATGCACGACAGAGCCAGTCTCCTGACTTTACGATATACAGGACACTTTGGTTCTTGGGATGAGAGATTATAAATGTAGCTTAGATACCGCCTCACATCACACACATTGCATAATAAAACATTTATATGCTGTCATGAAGAGGGTGTAAAGTCTAAGTCACACTGCAGACTGGCTGGTCTCAGCTTCTCTGCCTGGGCAGGTGTGAGAGACAAGTTGTAGATATGCCACCAGTGAAAGCATATAAATGTATCTGGTGCAAAAGTTTTACAAGAGTATTTATAAATGATTCAACAAGGGAGAGCAAGAAAGAGAGCAAGAGCTAAAGTGCAATTTAAAAATAATATAAATAATTGAAATGTAGAAATAAGGTACTAATTAGTTGTAACTGGTTTTGTTTTATAGGCACAGTTTAGGTTTTATGTCTACAGATCAATTTTTTTCTCTTCTTCCCCTCCTGTAATTTTCTCTGATGTATAATGGAGCTTCAATGGTCTAAATCTAAGGAACACTGCTTAGTAAGAGGACAGAAGAGGCAATGATAAGGCAGTATAGTGCAACTCACTATGTGATATTAGAAAAGAAACAAGGATGGGGTTAGATCTTCTGTGGTGATGTATAAAATCAGCCTTAAAAAAAAAAAAAGCAGAAAAAAAAAAAGACAGGCTTTCCAGTTATATGTTGACTCATGCTGTCTAAAATGAGAGAGCACATTTTCCAATACAAAGGAAACAACTGAAGGTTTATAATTTGTTTCATTGTTACAAAAAACAGCAAAAAAAAAAAAAAGCAAAAAAAAAAAAAAGCAGATGCTGCTTTAAGGAAAACTTTTAATTCTAGGAATTTCTGTACAACTGACCTCAGCAAGCTTTTCCATCTAAGATGGATGGCTTCTGCTTGAGACCCTGAAAGATTAAGAAGCACATACACCTAGAGTAGTTTATTGCAAAACTAATAATGTAACTTAAAAAAAAAAACAACCCAAGAAACAGATTCTGTACAAGAATACTGTTCAAATGGAATGTGTTAAAATAACATTTATTAATAAATACTTTATAAAATACTATGTGAATACTAAATTAATAGATTCCTGTTTTAAATTTGCTTTGGTCCTCATGAATTTTCATAAATTCACTCTATACGCTTTTTTTTTAAAAAAGGTATTAGCTGCTAAAAAGCATATTTTGCCTAAACTAAAAGGCTAGTTTTCAACACTAAATATTGTTGCTTAAAAAAATATGAATCCTCAAAAGTTGGGCATTTAACAACAGTTATAGCTGGCTTGTTAGTTAACAGGACTGAGTCATTAACACTAAATCCACATGCACTGAGGCACTGAACCATTGACTTTCCACTATTCAGAATATGGGCAGCAGACATTTAGCTTCGTAGCAGGAATTAACTCTCAACAGTGTGAAATTCCCCATAAATCATCATCATCATCATCATTGTCCTTATAAAACACACCATGATAGCACACAAACTACTTGTCTCCCACAGGCAGCGTTATGAATATGGCTTGCATAAATTGACTTGGGGAAGGGGGCTGGGGGTGCCGGAGCTGGATCACAGCATCATTTCTTTCTGATCAATGTGTTGCAGTCATCCGTGGCTGAGCTTTCCAATGTGCTTCCAAATGTCACATGACAAGAGATGCTGTCTACAGAAATATCTCCTCCTGAGCCAGGCACTGGCCAAGGCTCATCACCCTGCAAGTGCCTGGGAGAGTGGATGACTGAAGTGGTCTAAGTTGTCCTTCGCTGGCAGTGAGAAAGGGCACAGAGCCTGGTGAGCCCAGCAACAGGCTGGATTGGCAGGGCAAGAGGAAAGTAGAGCAGTCTCCAGAAGTAGCTCATGGAAAAGCAGGTTTCCTCCTTGACGGAAAGAGCCTGAGAAGTGCATTCAGATTAGCGTGCTGCCACTGACCACATGGCAGAGGGACAACCTGGGGACAGAGGGGCTGGGGCTCCTCCCGCAGCCCTTGCTCAGGCAGCCTCCCGTGCCCAGTTGGACCAGCAGCTTGAGGAAAGGCTGCAGGATCACTCCCCTGGAAAATAAGAGCATTTTAATGTGGAAGCAAATCTGATGAATAATATAAGGTGCCTGGTACGGTTGGTCCTTTTACCGATGATACAGCCGATATAAATACGCTGCATGTTGTCTTGGCCTGTGAACCTGCGACAGAGTTACAAGAAGCAATAGCAAATAGCTTTTCATCCTTTACTTATTTCCACATCACTAGCAAGGATTATACCTAAAGGCCAATAGTATAGAGAGGAGACATTTCATTGTAATTACACATTTAGGCCAACATGTGTGGTTGGCTTGCCTAGTTAGCATTAAAAAAAGAAATAATTGAGCTATATATAATACACATCAGTCAAACTGTCAAGTTGCTGAATTTAACAAAACTTAGGCAAGGTTTTTGTATTTTTTCCTTTTTTTTTTTCTTTTTAATGTAGAGGCTTTCAGTTTAACAGCTAAATATTTTAATTGAGGAGACTGAATAAAATGAAGCTAAACCGTAATTCTAGTGCAGTGTAGCTCAACTGGGTATTCTAATATTACCAATAACTTTGATTTTTATTTTTTAATGTATTTAAGTGCTACCCATATAGAGGGAAAGATTTTTTAAATTAACCCTGCAATGGCATTTCCTTTTTGATGGTGAATGATGAAATTCAGACATAGGGGAAATGCTTATTTGGGTTTTTTACATAGTGGATACTCAGCTGGAACATTTTTCTTGACTGCATATTTGAAAAAAGTTCCCTTGGGAGCTGTGATGAAGCAAAACCATTTAGTTATTACAACTGGAGATTAAAAAAAATTATAGATTCAGTATTTAAAACACTTTAAAAGTATATGTTTGTCTAAAATATAATAGAAAATCCTTTACATTTGTATTTTTTCGTAATTTTTTTTTTTTTGGTTCTTAGACTATATAATCAAGTCAAGATTTACACTGTACATTAAAAATTTTCTTTTGAATGTATTTGCGTAAATGGAAAGTGAGCTGTTAAAGAAAAGAATACTGATAGAAAGTTAGTCACCAAGATAAAAACTAATTCGGCAACGAATGATGCTCAGAATGTTGCTTTCCCTTCCAGACAGGCCCTTACAGTGCCTCCTAACACTTCAGTTGTTTTGCTCTTCCTCCCACATGGAGAAGACCCATCCTTTTAAAACCCATGACTCCTCTAAAGACCAAAGACATAGTCTTTGAGGAAGAGAGCTTTGCTTCAGAACAAAATGTGTTTTGTGCTAGAGAATTTGCCAGGAGTAATCTGAATTTTGCTATTAAAGATACAGCTCAAAATGTTTGAATATTTTTCACCAGCTTGGAGCCTGCTCCCTGGGCGAGCAGCAGGAGGTTTTGCCACTGACAGATTTGAGAGCAAAATCAGGTCCCAATATACAGCAAGGCAGCATAATTAACTGGCATCATCTCTGTCTGATTTTCCCATCAATCACTGGGACCACTCGGGGATGCAAATCAGTTGTGCTGAGGGGCAGGCTGAGTCCAAACAAAAACCTTAATTGTGGCATAAGGCTCTTTTCCAGACCCTCTTTGCAGGACTGTATTTTATCCCAAGTGTGGGACTTGGCACTCTTGCAGCATTTTTTAGCCACTGCATGCCTTCCAAAAATTATTTAGCGTTCTAAAGAACAATTTCTTACCCGTGGTAAATGGGTGTTAAGTGCCATTAAAGTCAGTGAAGCTACACTGCTGTCTGCCAGCTTGGGATCAGTCCGTGAACATTTAAAGGAATGCCTGCAGAGAGCAGGTCTTTCCCTGGGAATTAAAAATGGCATTTTTCCAACTGGTCAGAACCATTACACTGATTTATTTCTCATTTATAGCCCATGAAGCCTGAGGCTGTTAGCTTTCATTGCTAGAACAACGCAACCAGGTTAGGGAACAGAACTTTTCCGAATTATTATATACTACACAGATTTTCCTACATTAATGACTGGCAGTGCAAAAGAATTGCTGTGACTCTCGGGTGTTGCTTGCTGTGCCTGTACTGCACCACAGAAGCTTACAGGGCTGCTAGCATCAACACAGCTGGCTCTCCATCCTGCTTCACCTGCGGCTGTGCTGTTTTCACTTTTCCCTGTTTATTAAAAACACTAAATCAGGAGCATTTCTATTTTTTAAAAGCCGAATGCTTGGCTCAGCCCAACTGTGAGTGAAGAGCTAGTGAAAGCAGCAGCCGCGCCGACAGTTTTTAGGTGGGCATGAAGTTTTTGCTTGTTCATTACCATTCTTTGAGAAAAAGAGGGAAGTGAGAAAGCCTTGAAATGAAAAAAAAAAAAGGCATAAAAAAAAAAAGCTGGGGAATGAAAAGGGTTTGGGAAGGGAAAAGGAAGGTGTGAGAATAACTGAAGGAGAAAAGGGCCAGGGTAGGGGACAGAGGAGAAGGGGGAGGGATTAGACAAAAGAGCACACTATTTGGGCTTGATTTTGTCCTGATAGCCACATCCTATATAACCGGTCTGAAACAGGCTCTGAATTCAAGACGTGGTCTGCTGATAGCACAACGCTAACTCTTTTTTATTATGCTGTCAGCAGATGCCCTCTCTCTATATTTATAGCCTAATTACTCCTAGTTACCTACGTTTGAGTCTGTTTAATACTTTTCATGCCTCACGTTGGCTAACAAGCTGCAGTTTAACACAACTTTGTATTTCTGAGGCTTCAGGCTGGATTGGTAAGAAGGAAACATGACTATGTACAGAAACAGTTAGGTTATAAACAATTAACTGGTACCAAAAAAATGGAGAAAGCACCAAAGCATTTCTCAAGCTGATAGCATATTAATTGTGTAACTCCCTTTTATGTAACTAAGTATAAAAGACATTTTAATAACTATAAAAATGAATAGCCAGAGTCTTTCAAGAACTGAGGAATCTTCCAGGCGTGAATTACAGTTGCAATGTCCTTAGCAGAGAGGATGCTTTGATACGCTACCACACTCCCCCAGCAGTTTCTGATCAACCACTTTTAAAGGATGGGGTTGATGTCTGTTCTGTGGCTGGCGAGCTGGGTGAGAGTGGAGCTTCCCACGACGTCACTGACGGAGGAGGAGGTCGTTATGGTGTTGTGCTGGATGACTTGCTGCTGGGAGCAAGCTGGGACCGGGCTCGCAGGAGGACTGCTCTCAGGACCTGGGAAGGGAATGAGGGCACAGAGACAACACACATTCATTTTTCCATCTGACTAAAAAGCCCAGGTTGGGTGATACTCCTGGAAGTACTAACAACCTGAGGCATGCACAAGTACCAGGATTTCAAAATACGTAGTTATCCAACACTCTCTTGTCTTCTGACCTTTTTAATTTTTGTTATTTTTTTGAAGCCAGCTTCTCTGATATCAACCTGACTTCAGGAATTGAGACCTTGAAAAAAGTCCAAGACCTTAATGACTGAAACTAATGTTGGGATAAAAAGTCTGATATCTTAAGGTCTTTAAAATCAGTTGGGATGCTTAAATGGTTTATTTGTTCCAGCAGGAATCAAAATTAGAGTGCAGTGCACTGCAGCACAGAAAATCTAATTTGAGCAACAGTTGATAGGCATGTAATGCAATTATGTATTTTTTTCTTTGAGTACTGTTAAAGAGACAGATGCATAGTGATGCAGAGAAGACAGAAATGTGCTCTATTTTAAGACAATGTCACAATCTAGCAAGTATTAACCAAGGCTCTTCTGAACCGTTCTAGAGCCAAACAGAATTTGTCCCTAAATTACTACACTCATAAAATGCATCAACTAGACAGAATTGATTCAATGTCTCCATTAGCTAAGAATTTTTGGAAAAAAAATGGAAGATGAGAGTTAAAAAAGAGTTAACAAACCTTGAAAACCTGCGCCAGGCCTGGTCTGTGCCACTGTCAGAGCACAGTACCATTTTCGCTGGAGGGGACTGTAATGTTTTCCTTTTTAACTTTCCTTTTGAGAGTTATTTTAAGGTTCTGGCAGCGCCGTGCCCAGGAGCACTCTTGCAGGTTTGGAGCTGTGAGTTCAAGCAGGATCCTCCACAGGGGAGTGAGCGTCCATCCGTGTGCATCTCCTTGCCGAAAGGAGGGGTGGGGAAGACTAGCTCTGCTGTGTGGGATGCAAACCAGGGCTTTTTTGGTTTTGAGCGGGGATGGATAAATAAGGGCAGGAGATTGGATGGCTTGGGTGATGTTTGAGAAGACAAGTTCAAGTGATAATATGAACAAGGGGTTCTGGAAGGAAGAACTGGAAGTTTTGCTTTCCTGTGAGGAGTGTGGAGACAGCGCAAACATACCAGCTACTTACTTAGATATCCTTGGGTTTCTTTCTGCATAGCTGTTATCGGACAGTCTTTATGTGTTAACAATAACTGTTTCAGCTGTGCTACCTCATTTTTCAGCATGGAAACCTCGTTCTAGAAAAGAAAGAGAGGGTTTGGTTTGCAACAAAGCTTAAACCAGGCTCTTCTGCAAAGCTTAAACCCAAGAACTTGAAAGAACAAGCAAAAAAGGTACTTGTATACCGGGTTTATGTTAACGTTTGTTGGTGACATTATTTCGTAACTTCTGAAGGCAGTCTGGCTTCCAGATTTGGTGACATAAACTGACAAATGAAACAACTTCACAACACCAGAGATACTTAAGGCAGTGTTTTAATCCACTTGGGAAATACTCTGGCTCTTTGCATGAGGCCAAGGGGCAGACCCGTGGGGACAAAGGGCACAGTGGCAGGATTGCTGTCACCTACAGCTCCACTGCAGCCACTGCCTGAGTGCTGCTCTCACCTCTGTGTTTTGTGGGAGAATGTTTTGGAGGAGTGCCACTTTAAAAATGGTTTTTCTGCCCTTGACAGCACACTGGCACACCTCTGCATGAAGCAGACTGTGTCCACCATAAGAAGGGTAGCACTGTAAGAAAGGCTTTTATTATCATTTTCAGGGTATTTTCATCTATCCAGTTTGTTTTCCTTATGGGTAGACTGATCTATTTATACTTCTATCTTGCTAGCTTTGAATGAGGACTTAACTACATGGTCTGCTCTGAAGAAATTTTTTACAGTCGAGTTAATGGCACTTAAAAAAAAAATCCTCACAAAAAGCAATGACAAGGAAAGAAAATAAATACAACTCTATCTAGTGAAGGCTTCTAAATCCCAAGACAGCTTTTTCCTGGCTTATCCCACTAAAATGTAATTATTTCTTTAACTGAAGCACACACATCTTGATTAACAGACTGATTATGCCTGAGCTCCTGCTAGGAGCTGACTGTGTGGGGGCAGCCCCAAAGGCACCGTCACTCAAGCACAAAGAGCCCCTCTGTGTCTTCAGGGGCGCAGACAGTGGCTCGCACCTGAAGCTGCATGTTTGTCTGGGTGAGCTCTTCTGCTTTCTTTTCCAGTGACATCACCCAGACCTTCCTCTTCTGTCTGCAGCGCGTGGCAGCAGCTCGGTTCCTTTCCAGAAATTTCCGCCTCCTCTCATCTGGGTCTTCGTCCACCACCCTCCTCCGGCGACCTCCAGTCGGCTGCGGTGGCTGTATCGTCTGCGTGGGCTGCATCTGCTGCGCCGCCGGCGAAACCTGCAGGGGACGAAGGGGTTTTGCAGGGGGTGGCGAACGGGGAAAGCTACAGAGGGGGATGTTGAAATGGGAAGGGAAATCTCACACACTCGGCCTGCTCCATGGCAAGGTCTGCAACAGGCGCAAGTCGAAAGTTGCACCAGATGCCACTGAAATCAGCTGCAAGAAAATTCTTACCACAGTCAAAGGAGAGATTTTTTTGAAACTATATTCTGAATATTATAGGGAACACTTTTTCCCCCTAAAAGTTAGTTATTAAAAACATTTATTTAGGTGCATTCTCTGCCACCACCTATTTCAAACCTGAAATTTCAAGTTTCCTCAGGACCAGTTTTAATCAAATCAGAGGACTGTAGTGGCCCTATTTCTGTCTCTCCCTTTCTCTGCCCCTCCCCCAATTGCCTCCAAAATTTTAGGCTGTTTCTATTTTCTAGGCTTCACCATCTCCACCTCATGCTTTGCCATCTCTGGAGAGAAGAACTGCTGCAGAGTTCTTTGCACCTGAGTGGAGCTGGGAAGCTGTGGGCTGGGATCACACAAGGCCAGCAGACCTCACTGCCCCTCAGGGGCAAAGAAAGGATTTAAGTACCTGAACTTGAACTTGTATTTGGGTATGCCTGCACTGTGTGGAGAAGGGACATTCCTCTTACCAGAAGTTTCCATTTGACCTGTGTGGATGCTATACTGCATTTTATTCAAAAGCCTAGCTTTTAGAGTAGAGGCACACCACATCCAGCCCAGTGCTACAAAACTATGGAAAAATATGTATTTATGCTTTTTCAAGTGCAGGGGAGTATTATGAGAGTAACTGGCCCACAATATTACCAAAAAGCTGCATGTTTGGAGCAGCCCCATGTAAGCTATGCTCCAAGTGACTCCTGGGCAGATGGAACATTCCCATATCCCTATCAGGAACCAGGACCAGATTTCATGTTCAACTGTCTGGGAACAGCAGCTTTTGAACTACTTTCCTGCCTCTCTGTGGTGCCCAGGCTATGGGGCTCTGGAAACTCTCTTTCTCCCTCTTCTTGGGGTTTGGGAACCCGATCCATGGGTCCTATTGCTCACACCTAGCTCACATTGCTGCTGCCACTCCTGCACAGTCTGGAACAGTCTGGAAACTTGAATTGTTGACTCAAAATTAACCCTCTTGTTCTGGCAAAGGCCCAAACCTACAAGGTGCTTCCTTTTGACTCCAGGGAGTGGACGTACTCAGTGCTTTGTTAGACTGAGCCCTGAATTTCAATTGCCGCAATTAACATGTGGTTGCCTAACACCTCTGTCTCTCTCAATTAAAATGATACTATCGTCTTGCAAAGTTGAGGTGGCTTTTCTGTCTAGAATCTAGTTTGCTCCCTCCCCCAGATGACTTGTGGCAATTACAGTGGCAATTTTATGTGTAATCATTCTGTGCATCTGATAACGCTTTTTCCATAGAGCCAAATTTATTCCCAGCTTTATGTTGCACAGTCAGGGAATTTCTCTCACAGGAGCAGAAAAAAAATTTTAAAGACTAGGCTTCTAAAAAGAAATTATTTTCTTTTTAGAAAATAATTTTCTGACTGATTTTTAAAATTTCAACTTGCATTAATTCTTTATGTTTGCTGGTAAAATTTCCAACACTCTGTCCACACTGGGGGTTGGAGTGCCAGGTCTATGGCAGCTGCAGTGGGCACAGCCCCCATTCCCACCAGAATCCCCTGGCTGCCACCAGGAGATCACTGCCAAGGGATTCCAGCTGCTCCCTGTCCAGCAGGGCCAGGCATGCTGCCTCTTTAGCAATATGTCTAAGTGCAGAGGTCTCAGAAGTACCTTTTAATGTCAACATCTCATCAAAGGCCTTTCGTTTTCTCACACACAACACCTTTCCAGACTTCAGAGAGCTGTTATTTATGTTTCCTTATCCCTTTTTGCTCCTTTTTCATTCAGCTTTAAAAATTCTTGTTTCGTAACTCTATCAGTGGAGTCTGGTACAAAGGCAGAAAAAGGTAACTATACAATTCCTCCTTTTTTTGGGGTTTTTTTTTCTTTTTTTTTTTAAATTCCTCTCATACGGTCATTTTCTCCTGAATAACTAGTGAGTCATTTTGTTTTCAGAATGTACCAGGCAGTCTCTGGGTCGTCAGAGTGCTTTTTCAGAACAACAAAATCTTCTCTCCATCTCTGGCAGATATTAATTATAAGGACTACTATTATTCCACTAATATTGTCATGTGGGATAATTAACTAACTCTTACATGATAACTCTTAACCCTGAAATAAGACTATATCTTAGTAACTGTCTAGGCATCTTTCTCTAGCAGGATTCCACTGCCCTGCCAAGGGACATAAGAAAGAAAATGAACTAAATATAAAAATTTTGGTTAATTTTGGTTTTCTTAGAGGATGTTAATCACATATCCATAATGAAGACAAACACAGGACAGCTAAGAAAATGAAACACCATTCAAACCCCTACTCCGCTTAAGCTATCACTCTGGAAAGTTTGATATAAAGAAATCTTTACAGGACCAACACAAGAATAATAGTATAACTTCTGTAGTAGTTGAGGCAACAAAGCTAGAACTTGATAAAATATCTCACTTTCTCAGAAAGATACCTGTCAGAAGGTGATTTCTACTTTTATGCCTGATCTAATATTTCTTTCTGTTCTTTGCAATTTACCACAAAACTAATTCACTCACTCTATGAAAGCATAATTCCTTGGGCTCCTGTGTATCAAAATGGTAGCTGAAAAGCATGAAATGAATTCTGACATTACAAAGGGTGTGGTGGAGAATAACAACAGTCTCAGCATGGGAGTATATGGCTTACAGCAGCATGAACTGTGCTGTCATTTGGCAGGTGGTTTGGAATGGAAGAATCTGGCTCAGAAGAATATGGAGGTTAATAATTAGCAAAACGCACCATAAAATTAATGTCTGCTGGAGCAATCTGATCCCCAAAGAGGCCATTACCATGGGGACTATGGAAGAGCTTTGAAAGTAATAACTATGTGGTTATTACTCAGCAAGCCCTTCTTTTCTCCCCTCTAATGCATCTGTTCAGAAATCACTATGGCCTTTGCACCAGATAAGCAGATGCACAGCAAGAGCTCTGCTGCCCAGGGAAGCCACTGACCCTAGGATTCCTACTCCATCACCCTTCATTGCCATCCCCTTGGTAACACTTATACCCATGGACAAGGTGAAGACCTCCTTGATCCCTCATGGGGTCTGTTGCCTCCAGTGACACACTTGCATGGCAAAGCTTATCTGACTGCACAGACCCATCTCCAGAGACTGTGTGGTGCTGGTACACAGGGTGACCCAGACATAGCTTTGTGGATGCCAGTCAGTCCATGTACTCTGGTGCCTGTATCTCTTCTTGTCTGCCTGAGAGTCTTTTGTGGTGCCCAGCTAGCAGGGAACACAAAGTTCAAGAAGTTGAAGCTGTCCTAACTTTAAGAAAGTCGTAGACCTGCTCAAGTGGCTCTAGAGGAGGACCACTGGCCTTATCCTTAAAACTGTGAGGTTTATTTTCCCTGGTGGCTGTTTTCTCCTGGTAGTTTTCTCCTCATCTGTTAAAGGTGCTGTTGTGGGTGTTTTGCAGCAGTGCTCCATCCTGTGAGATCTGAAGCCCTCAACTGCATTAACTGTTTATCCTCCCAACTCAACCTCTCAATGAAGTGACTTCCCCCATCTCATCCATGGAGTCCTCAGCTGGCTAAGCACAACTTTATCCTTACTCTCTCAGGGATCTCCAATACAGCAAACAGGTTACTTTTGGTTTCTCTGATATGAGATAATGTCTTTTTATTGGAGTTTTTAAACAACTCCAAGGAAAATAACTCATTAATAGATGGGAAAATAATTGAATTCACAAAGTAAAAACTGAAGTAAACTTAGGAAAGCTCTGGACATCTTCTCACAGGGGAGTCTGCTACTCTCTTACTTAGACTGTTTCTCTAAAGCTGACAATTCATTTTACATTAGCAAATGCTTTAGGGAAATCCCATATGCTTGCAGACTCTGCAGTAATAAAGCTAGATGTTAGTAAATAGTTAATGTTGTGGGACACTGGGATGTCAGCCAAATCCTTTCATTTTCTTTAATGTTTTCTAAGAGCTTGTCTGAAAGGTATTTGCAAGCAACACAATACTTCACAGATTGAACTTCTTATGGCTGGCATTCCTCTTTGTCCTGACATTCTATGCACTGCCCATTTGTCTTCCTTAACTTTGCTCCCCAGACCTGACACGTTACAGTCATTGCCCCCAGAGCTTTATTTTTCTTGTGCGATCCTGACACAGAAGCCTGTCATCTTAAGACATTAGTAGAATTCCTCTTAAAAATGACTCTGCTAAAGTTTGTGCTCACTTGCTCACTTGCTTCAAGAAATATTCAGTTCAAATATCAAATTATCCAAATTGCTGAAGCCAATACACCTGGTCCAAAAACGGAGTCCTCTGTCTCATTCAGTGGAGACCTTCGCTGACTTGTCACATGAACACAAGCCTAAATTGCCTTCCTTGTTTAAATCCCTCTCCTTGGACAGGCTTCACCATCTTTTTTCTCCTGTCACAATATGCACCAACTACTGCCTGCACTCACAGCTAATCTTGACTTTCTCTCATATTATGCAGATGTCTGTCCTCTTCACAGGGTCTGGATTGTTCCATCTTTTCCTCTAAGCCAGTGTATCTTACCTTAGAACTACCCTTAATGTCTACAATCTTGAACAACTCACACCTCCCCTTCAAACGCACACACCAGTGCCATTTCATATCACTAAAAACTTTGTTATATATTTCTGCAGGTAGAACTCATACAGGTTTTTAAATCTTGGCCTGAGAAGTTCAGGTTTGAGCACATTAAGCAACATATATAATATGCCAATCTTTGCAATAAACCTCATCCATAAAAGGATGTGTGGCAATCTGCAGAGCTCAGAGCACTGAAAAGCCTCGGAGCTCCTTATAAAGTAAGAAATTACAAATGTCTAGTAAATTAAGCAGCAAAACAAGTTGTTGCTTCACTCCATATTCTAAATAAAGTTTGAGCATCCCCATCACCATTAGTAGAGATTTACAAGCAGCCCGAGGGGCTTGTCTCTAACAAGACATATGTGCAAGAAGAAACAATACAGAGATCAGGCTTTAACTCCACGTAACAGCAAAACTCAGCGATGCAGCATGGCAGGAAGGCCTACCTGTGCTTGTCCGCCCGAGTGCAGCGGGGGGTGCGGTGAGGTCTGGTGGTGTGCCTGGTGTGCGTGAAGGTGCGAGTGGGAGTGGTGGTGGGGGTGGTTCTGCTGGTGATGAGGCTGAGGATGAGGGTGGTGCGCCGGATGCTGGTGCTGATGTGGGTACGAATGATGAGGTGGCAGTGTCTGGTGCTGATGAGGATGTGAGTGCATGTGATGGTGTGGTGTCTGGTCCTGCCGCGAGCTCATCATTTCCATCATGTGGCCCATGGTGTTCATATTCCCATTCGACATGGCGGCAGGATGATGAGTCAGTGCTGCCTTCAGTCTCTGGAACAGAACAAGGCAGAAAATTCAACATTCATACATTATGATCTGAGCAATCACAGTAAGACTTCTGCTGCAGAAATGGTGCCTTGTCTTGTGTTTTGAGATTAATTTAGTTTTCCTCTTGCTGCTCCCTTGATAAAAGGCATCTTATTTCAGTTTGAGAAGGAACATATTTGTGGGCCCTAATCTAGTTTTCCAGTGCAAATATTTAAAGATATAAACATCTGAATTGGAATTTAAGTTACACATTTCCTGCTGTGCTTCTGAGGAAAAATAACTGTCTATCATCCTTCTTTCTTTGGCCAGCTCAATAGGGTTAGCTTTATCTAGCTTGTATTCTTGCAACTTTTAAAAATGAAAGTCTGATTAAAATAAAGACGCAACAAAGTGCCCATCTTGTTTTTACTTCAGATGTTATTTAAAAGACTCATTAAAAAATATATTGCATTGATCTGTTTTTCAAATTCAGGTGTACTAGCATCCAACCTGTTCTTTCACAAGAAAGATGGGAAAATAATGAGGCCACCCTCAACCTGATCCTCTTTGCTGAAAAGTTCAAGCACCTGCTGTGCTGTTATTGCATGCTAACCCCTCTCTCTGTTTTGTACTCTGCACGTCACTGGATTGGGCTCTGGACTCTGATCAGGGCAAAACTCTCCTTAATATCAATGGGGTTTGTTCACTTTTACCTGAACACCACCGAAGGCCAGTGGGAAAGGTTGCAACGTTTTGGGCTGCAGGATAGGGCCTTTGTGTACTAAGGATATTGCTGTTCCCTTTCAGAACAATGACAGGGCCATCCGAAAGCCGTGAGCTGTATTGGCACACAGACACCTCGCTCGTGTCATCCTACCCTTGGACTACTGAAATCACTGGCATCCTTCAGGTGTGCCAAAGGTAGAGCCTGACAGATGCTGGCTAGGAGAAGGGCTTCTTCCGAACCCACAGAAACCTCCAGCACATCCATGGTTCTGCATCTTGCCCAACATAGAACATTATCTACAAGTGGACACTCAAGACCCCTTTAACTCTTTATATTTTTGAAGAAGTCAATTGATTTACTCTCACTAATGCAAGTAATTAGCAGAAAATGGTAAGATAAAAATGGAAGAAAGGAGGTCCATGGTATCACTTGATGCCAGACTAGCACGATTTGAAACACCCATCAACTACATAATAATTCATTATCCAGCCAAGGATAGAATGAATAGCAGAGAACTTGTCAGTAAGAGATGTCATTGTAGGACAGCTGGTAAGAAACAGCAGCAGTAGGAGGCACAGAGGTGAGCCTTTCCCCATAGCAGTATCTGTGGATCACAGATGATCCTATAAGCCAATGTGACTAAAAACTGCCAATAGAGGAACAATGACCAGACTGAACTGCATTTTGCTTCTGTCTTTAAAGCAAAAAAAGTGTCTGCCAGGACACTCAGAGCCTATAGATGGGAATTTCAATCTACTTTTTATTGAAATAACATCTTTCTGTTGCAACATTGCAAGGCCCCAGGGAAAGGCTTCTATGTTCAAAGCTGTTACCCTACTGTTTGTGCCACTGTGAGTGAGAAAGAAAAAAATTCTTAAGGAGGAAAACGAAAAGAAAAATAGAGGTAAAAAAAGAAGGTTGTGGAAGGCAAAAAGAGGTAACATAGAATGCGAAGTGTAATCCTCAAATTTTTGTATCCCATGTGTTTTTGCAGACCTCATTAAGGTCATTCCACTGACACACTCTAATAGATCCATTAATCTAAATTTGGTGACTTCTTTCACTAGTGATCAACTGGCTGACCAAGACTTAAAAAAAAAAAAAGAAAAAAATATACTTATAAAACAGGTTATGAAATCTAGACTAATGACTTTTAAGGAGTTTCCTTTAAGAAGTCTATCAAACCATAACTACACTATGGGATGTGTCCCAACCTGATGATCTCAAATAGAGATCAAGGTGACTGTGCCAGTGAGGTTAAAAGTGCCTCCTTCCCTATCTCTAAAGTCAGAACAGAGGTCAATCTAACATCAATAGTAGTAACCCATCCTGAGTATCAAGTGGAGGAGCTGAGGATCTTTGCCCCTAATGTTTCTGAATTCATGTGCTACCCCGGTTGCTGCAAGCAGCTCTTGACAATGCTGAGAATAACTGCTGTTACCCAGGAGTGTATTAGGAAAAATATGGGGAAAAACACATTAAGAAGTCAAGTCTTTCTCCATGTCGTGTTTCTTCAAAACACGCTAAGATGTTTTTAATGGAACTGAGCCACCACACACGTCTAAGACCAAGCACCAACAAAAGCTATTGTAACTTTGGTACCAAATTCTCATTAGCCAGCAGTTTTATGTGATGAATACCTTACAAAATCTACCAAGTCTATGTTTGTCAAAGACCTCTGGAACTGAACTACAGTATGTCTTCTAAACTGCAGACTTTCAAAGCAAAAAAAAAAAAAAAAAAAAAAAGGAAAAACTTAATCTGTAAATAAACTTTTTTTTCAGCTGTAAAAACTGAGGCTTACTAGTGTGGCGCAACATCAAGGAGAATAAATTATTTTGTTTTCTTTCCATAGCCCCTTCTACCACATCCATTTATTTGAGATAGCAAATCAAGAGAGACAGTGAGAGGTCTGACATGCAGCTGGTTTCAGTCAATAGGGGTCATTTCCATTTGGTCTGTGTATTTTACAAGCTCCTTGTTCACTGTTCCCAATGGGAGGGTGGGCCAGCAGCCCTGGATCCCAGTCCTGGTAAGAAACCAGCTCTCTACATCATCCTGTCCCAGGGCAGCAACAGCACTGCCTCCCTTTAATTTCATGTTTAGATCAGCTCTGCAGCAGTAAGAGTCCTGTCCATGCACACATCCGGAGCAGCCTTAATCTTCCATTAACCAGTCACTGCTGCCCATCAGAAACATTCACGGAATGATAAACGGGTTTTTTTTTTTGTTTGGTCTTCAGTGAGATCAATTGTTTCTGATGTTTTAGTTAGAGCAGAGGGAGGGAAAATCACCAGAACTTTTTAAACGCTTTGCACCTAGTATGTGTAGTGCTGGAAGGGCAGGCTGCAGTTTTGTTATTGTTTCTTTTATGTGTGCTAATTGCAAACAGCTGGTTTAGTTTAGTGTCAAATAAAATGCAATGGCATAAAAATTGATCTTACTGGACTGATGACATCACTAAATCCCCTCTGGAATGAAATGGTAACCCAGGACCCAATCCTGCAGCCTTGCAGTTTTTTCAGGAACTGTGTGACTGACTTTACCAGAGCCTGGAGGGACCCAGCAGTTTGAAAATTGGGACTGAAACAGAAGACTTGATACTCAGATCTGCTTTCATGTAAACCCTGAAATTTCTGCTAACCTCATAGCAATTATTTTTAGGGCACAATCCGTTTTTTCTCCCTTTTATAAGGCAATTTTAAAAAAAATCCCCACCAACCTCAACCAGGAGGACATGCAGGTGTTCACCTTTCCTGACTTTTGGCCCCTACTGATTATTTTTGTTATTTCATAAAAGTAACATAGTGACCAACATCAGTTACAGCCGATTTCCACCCAGTCATGACATTTCAACAAATGGCTATAAGTGACACAGACAGCAAGAGAAATCTTTCACAGAGAGCAGCCTGCTTTGCCTCTGATCGAGTGAATAAATAAAATTCCCTTTTGATCCTTCAGGAAGCCAGAAGCACATATACTGTAATCTTTGATGCTTAGGAGGAAATAGAAACAGAGGGTGTTAGTGCTTCACAGGTATGAGCGTTGTGTTCCCCGTACACAACAGGGAACATCCCTCATGGCAATGCCCTTTAACTGACACATGTCCTCTGAAGCTACACCACTGAATGCCATATGAAGGTAAAGCCTCAAAGACGTTTTCATTGTACCTGGAATATTGGGGTTTTTTCGAAACAGTTTTCACAGTGCTTCCTCCATCTAAAGCCTGACATCATGGTGCAGTAAATTGCTTGATGCTTCCTTTTATCAATATAGATCATAATTTATACACAGAACATCTCTGAACAAACCCCAAGTCTGCCAAAAATGGGCTTCAAGCACCTGAGATCATGAATGAAAAACCATATCACCTTCTCTAACACTTCTGCAATTCTGAATCTTGCTGCTTTCTAATTTTCCTCTATTGTGACATGTATTTCAAAGTTGCCTTGGTTTTTGCCCCACCTTTCTTTCTCAGAAATTGTTACTGAAAAATGGACAGCACTTCTTTTTCAATTTGTTAAAAGAAGAGGAAAAAAAAAGAGAAATAAAACTGTAAATTTGGAGGTTTCTTTTTCCACATTTAAAAATGCAAATAATTTGGTGGGTTTCATATGTATATTAATATTTATAAAGTTTAATAAATATTTATAATATTTATAGCATGCTATATTTAAAGTAAAACAGGCTATACATATTATATGCCATAATCTGTATATGACTGTAAACTACAACTTTCTCCCATTTATGTCTCAGTAGAGAAATTACAAAAATCTCCTTCAGTTTTACAGGTGGTCTGTGCTTGCATCAAACAATAAGCTATTATAACATCCAGCTGAATTTTAGGTTGGGACAGACATGGAATGCTGGTTTTGAATAGGATTGAATAGTTCCAAATAAGTATGCATTGCTGCACTCAGAAAAAAAAGCTCTCTTCTCTTCTGCATGCCCAAATCCCACTAAATTAGAAAAGATAAGACCAGCTGTAGTATCTGCTTAATGTCTGGTATATTCTTATCAGAAGATTATATCAGACCCCTGTAGGCACATGAAATATGATCTCCAAGATATTTTCTTGCACTAGTGACTGTGTTTCTAGTCCCTAGTATACAAGGGTTTAAGAAGTTCCCCACAGGGGACAGAAGAGTCTAGAGAGGTGTGGGAAATCAGAAAGAATTACAGACATCAAGAATCCCCACACATCTGCAATTCGGTAGCAACCTCAGGGTAATGATCTTGATTAGCCAAGCTTCATGGCAAGCATACCACTGACTTCAGTGGCACTAATACTGTTTTCTCATCTGCAATAGTCAAACTTTCCTTTTACCTCTAAGCACCATACCCAGGATGAATATACAGAATTAAGCCAGCAACAGCTAAAGCTGTGAACAGAACTTCATCCAGTACATTTCACAGCATCACCCCAAATTTTATCCTTTCCTTTAACTATGACTGTGATGAGAGAACTTAACATAAATGTCACCCAGGTCTTTTACAGTTGGCTGCTGACAAGCATTTTACAATGTAAATAACAGAAACCACTCTTTGCAAATGTTCCACTCGCATTCATAAAAGCAAGTTGGAAACTATTCATCTGCACTCAGTAAGTTAACTGCAGATACTTATGAGCACATATCAGAGGCTGGCAATTAGAAAGTCTCTGATGCCATATTAAATGCTTTCTCCTACATTTCTTGTGCAGTAAAATACAATCCTGCCTATTGACGGAAGGAGGAGTAAGAGGTATGCAAAGGACATGAAATCCAGAACTGAAGTGACACATTACACTAATGTAAAGTGAAAAGAGGGATACATTTAATTCACAACTTGCCAGTAAACAGTGCCAAATTGCTAATCTTCTAATTATTCTCAGCCTGTTTGGCAAATCTGAATTATACTTTTCCCTCCTTTTGTGCTTTCTTCCCCTACTTAGTCGGATTTTGCAACAACATGAACAATGGATCATCATCAAGCCTTCACTGCAGCTTAGCCTCTAATAAAAACAACAAATTTGCTGCCTTGTACTTCCAAAAGCAAACTGAATTAAACTTCAGCAGAAAGCAGCAAGAATCAACTGCAAACAATCAAAGTGGCAATAAAACTAATAGACACCACGCTGCTCAAGGACGGGTCAGCTGCAAGAGCTGCTTCAGAGTCCCTGAACTCAGGGCACAGAGGAGCTCCCAGCAGCCACGCTGCCCGCTGACATCAGTCCCAGTGAGGGACGACTCTCCGGACGACTGCCAGTTTTAAGTAATCCAATGCAGGTCGAAGCCAGGGTGGCCCAAGGGTATTCGGCTGGAACTGTCATCTTCTGGTGATGGCATTTCATTGAGAACAGCCCGGCTCCAGGGACAGACAAAAACATAAGTGAGTTTACATCCCAGCTCCACCCAGCAATTTCCTTCTGCTCATTTCAAAGCACCTTGCAAAGGAGATAAGTATCATTATCCTTGTGCAATGCACCACCTTTTTAAGGATTAGATATAGAAAAAGGCTACATTCTCTGTTCCTCTTCTACATGCACTTTTAATGAACAAGTGAATTATAATCAAGACAGAAAACACACTGAAAGCACAGTTTGTATTTCTCACTATATACTATTTCTTGCATGAATCATTTCTCAAATCAGTATGAAACAACTGGATTTGATTTGCAAAGGAGTCAGGAAATGTAAAGTTCAAAAAATCAAACCCCTAATTCCCACCAAGTCTAAGTCAATCCCTCCATATGTATCCGTGACAAGGGATATTTAATTATGTAATCACACAAAAGACAGCAAAGTGATTTATTACTGGCAAATGGTGTCATATAATTTCAACATACAATACCAATGGAAGGATCCAAAAAATACAACCAGCTTCTGACTGATTTCCTCACTGTGTGCCAGAGTCCAAAAGAAAAGCTGCTACTTAGCTGCTACCTACCCCTGGAGAGGCCAGTTTCTGACGGCAAAATGCGTGACACGTGGGGATTCACTACCTGTGCCTGTGCGCTGCTTTTGTCCAGGACAGAGTTAATTCTCTTCATAGTAGCTAGTATGGGGCTGTGTTTTGGATTTGTGCTGAACACAGTGTTGATAATGCGCTGCAACGTTTTTGTTACTGCTGAGCAGGGCTTGCACAGAGCGAAGGCCTCTTCTGCTCCTTGTACTGCCACACCAGCGAGCAGGATGGGGGTGCGCAAGAAGCTGTGAGGGGACACAGCCAGGACAGCTGACCCCAGCAGACCTAAGGGATATTCCATACCATAAAATGTTCTGCTCAGTATATAAAGTGGGGGGAAGTAGAAGGAAGAGGGGGATGTTCGGCGTGATGACGTTTGTATTCCCAGGTCACCATTACATGTGATGGGGCCCTGCTCTCCCGGAGATGGCTGAACACCTGCGTGCTTATGGGAAGTGGTGAACGAGTTCCTTGTTTTACTTTGCTTCTGCATGATTTTTGCTTTACCTATTGAACTGTCTTTATCTCAATTAATGAATTTTCTCACTTCTACCCTTTTAAATCAATTCCCCATTGCACCAGGGGGGAGTGTATGGAGCTGAACTGCAAGCTATCAGTAGCCAGGCACATACCAAATAACCATCCTAATTCTCAAAATAGACAGCCTATTGCTTACTTAGTCCACCACAGTAATCTACGGACTATTCCCATGCATGCTACGCTGTCATCTGTGGAAAACACAGAAAAAGGAGGTGGCCATAAAATCACTCTATTTAATCACACCCTGCAAGACACTGAGAAAACTTGGGCTTAAGGAAATCTGAGTCTCTGTACTGTCCATCTTCCAGATATATTCTCTAATGTCCATATTAAAGCTCATTCCCAAGATGAGAGACCACGGATTCTTTCTTCCCGTTGGAAATAAAGCACTTTTGGCAAAGCCTCTAGCAGAGGGGCTGAAGCTCAGGTCTTCTTTATGCCTGCAAGCCAATGTTCTAACTAGGTTTCTAAAATAACACTCCCATTTTCTAGTACAATGCAAGTGAGAAGTGCTTGTACAGTGCTTGCATTGCTATACATATATATATCTTGCCTGAGAACACAATGAACATTTATGATTGCATTAAATGAGAAAAGTGGGAATTGATTTCAGAGGAAGTTGGGGAATTTCCTATACAAGCCAGATATAGAGCAAATCCTCAAATCAGAGCACTCTAACACTGCAAGGAACGCTGTGGGTTTGCATATTTTGATCTGTACTCAGAGATCAGATGGGATTAGCACTGCAAAAATCTCTCTCTACAGAATACTGCTCTGAAGCCTTGAGACCCCTTAATGTGTACTTCAGTTTTTTGACGACAATGCAAATTGCTTGCTTTCCTTTTCCCTCTCACAAGCATAATACACACACCAAAGAACATGAGAAGGGCAGGCTCAAAGTCTTTCCTGTCAGAAGATTTCTGAACTTTCATCGCCCACCTCTCACTAAGGCTGATTATGATTAAGTCATTCATATTCAAAGAAAAATGCCATCCAAGTACATAAAACTTGAGGTTTTATTTTTTCCTTCACTGGTGTGATTTTTGAATACTCGTTTTTCCTGGATTAAACCCAGCACATTTAAAGAGCTACTAGCAAGCCAGAAATCGGATACATGTGCACTTAAAAGTCCTTTGATTTCATCCCAGATGTGCAGTGCTCAAGGGCGTACACACACACACACACAGAGCATAGAGGACATGATCTGGTCTGTAGATTTTGTTTCAAGATTATACCAACCAGACCCTGAAATGTAACACTGAAGCCCTGACCACTTAGAGCCATTAGAGATCCCAGGGCTCTCTGTGAAAGAGTATTGACGTTCATTAGCCCATTGGCCTGACTGGAGAATTCGCTGCAGGTAATTAGACATTGTCTCATTACCATGTAGTTTCAGGTGAAGTTATTTTTCTTCTTCATTTCTAAAGTTAAGCGGTTCCTGAAACATTTTTAAAGCATTCATAGATTTATTTTTTTCCTGAAGAAATGACCAGAATATAAAGTACAGTACAGGGACATATAAAATCAGAGTGTTCTTATGGGCTATTTCACATTTTTTTAAAGTTTTATTTCATCATCTAACCCAAAAGAATGAAAATAGCATTTTAATTCAGCAGACCGCTTTCAATTATCTAGCTATGAAAACATAATGTCTAGTGGCTTTTTAAACATACATGCACTCAGGTATGGCATGTAGGATGTACTTACAAACTGTAAAGAGTGTGAACGAGTTCATTTAGTATCCATTTTCACTGTTATAAAATAAATATAATCTATGAATGGGTATCATGAATATTTAGCATTGAACATAGCAGTGTTGATATGTACTGTCCTTTTACACCCCCATGTAAGGTCTCTTATGCCCTCCTAGCTTTCTCCATATTGTCCCCCTGACTCCATCCCTCAAGCTGCTGCCCTCCACCGTGCCCCCTTTGTTCTTCACTTGCAACGCCATCCCCCTTCGTTTGTAGACAGCTCAAGTTGCTGCCTTGTTTTTCACCACCTCGCATGTATCAGCTGCTTTCAAACAGTGGTATCTTGGGTCACACGCATTGAATTTCAAAGCCACAACTCAAGCCTCCACCAGATACCAGCTAGCTACTCTATCAGTGCCACAAAGTTTTTAATACACTTTAGGATAGCTACAGTGTGAAATGAGATAAAAAGAATGAAGCCTTCAGCTATTCTTTTTTTACTGGAATTGGTGATTTACACTAATGGGCTTTACTTTGTATTTGAAAGGGCTAGGAATCCCCACACATGCTGCATGGTTCAGTTGACAAGTAATGACTTAGTAAAATGCAATATATTAGCAGTTCACTCTCTTGCACGTGGCATATTTACTCTTTTCAGAGCAATGTGTCAGAGCAAACAAAAACAACCACCTTCCTCAGGGAAGGGAAGGATGCTGCCATTGGTAAGCCATTGACTCATCCTGTCATTTCTAGGCAGCTGGATTTGGCTTTCCTACAGCATGTACCACAGGATGCAGAACAAATTTGCACAGGTCGGGGGTCTGGCTAGACCCACAGTTCAGTGGCTGTCACACGAGCAGGATTTCCTTTCCAGCACCAAGTGACAGGTAGGGCATATCCTGCCTTGCTTCATTGTGGACTCTTCCCTGTTCCTCCCGCCAATGGAAAGAGGGCATAAATAACCACCTAAAGGCAAATTCCTGGAAGAAGTGACCTGCCTGGGGACAGACAGACAGAGGGTGCATGCAGCACTCTGGACCCTGAGGGAGGTAGAACATCATGCGTTGGGTGAGCTAGAACATCATGTATTGGGTGAGCTAGGGATGGGGTGATGCTAGAACCAGACACCTCCCCACATGCCAGAAGCAGCTGCCAGCATCCTAGGAACTGGCAATTCCTGCACACCAGTTATCTGTACATGATGACCGTTCTTCACAGCATGAATGAGTCCTCCAAAAAGCATGACAGGGATCCAGCTGCTCCTGCTATTACCCTACCTTCCTTTTTAAAATATTTCTTGTATACTACTGAGTGAGGGAGAAAGACATAAATGCCATCTTGTTTAACACATCTTCCTGTCTCCTCTCCCTGCCTTGCAGACAGCATTATACATCTTCCTGACATCACCATTGTCTGATTCATTTGACATATGCACCAGAAAAAAATGTCATGTTCTGAACAAGAACATAACACTGTGATCTCATTCCCATCTCAGACTCCACAGCACCTCCCATTTCTTGCTGCTTTTAGAAAGAGATGGACTGAGAAGCTTTTCCAGCTTGCTTACTGGGAAACTTACAGGGGAGATGTGGTGATGGGAAACCCGACCAGCCAAAGCACACAAGCACACAAACATGGAAATTATCCTGGAAATCAAGGTAATGCCATAGAATGTCCAGCTATCTATGTCCTACTTAGAGTCTGAAGCAGCAAAATCTTTCTCATCTCCCATTACTTAGGGGCTGTTGAGGGACTCTACATAGGTATTCCCGAATGGGAACACCACTTTAAGAGGTGATGGCAGGGATATTCTGACTGTATTATGAAAATCACTGACCCCTTTTGTCTCATCACTTTCCTCGCTTTTGAAACAAAAAAGTTTCAGGTGCTACCCACCTGTGTGACATTAAGCGTTATGATGAAGTTTCCCCTTTTGTCTGGCACACCAGTAAGTCAATATAAAGCTTCCTGGTGCCTTGTCTCATAGAATCATAGAACCATGTGGGTTGGAAGGCACCTTTACCACCTCTCTAGGCAACCTGTTCTGTTATTTCACCATTGTCATCATAAAGAAATTTTCTTCCTTCTATCTAGTCTAAATCTACCCTTTTTTAGTTTAAAACCGTTACTCCTTGTCCTGTCACAACAGGCCCTGCTATAAAGTTTGTCCCAATCTTTCTTGTAGCCACTTTTAAGTACCAGAGGGCCACAGTAAGACTGCCTGGAGCCTTCTCTTTTCTAGGCTGAACAGCCCCATCTCTCTCAGCCTGTCTTCATAGGAGAGGTGCTCCAAGCCCAGTCATCATCTTTGTGGCTTTTGTCTGGACCCACTCCAACAGGTCCATGTCTTTGCTGTGCTGAGGAACCCAGAGCTGGATGCAGCATTTCAGGTGGGGTCTCACTAGAGCAAAGCAGAGGAGGAGAATCACCTCCCTTGACCTGCTGGCCACGTTGCTTTGGGTGCAGCCCAGGATGTGGTTATAGCAAACATACATTGCCAGGTCATGTCCAGTTTTTCATTCACCAGCACCCCCAAGTCCCTCTTGGCAGGGCTGCTCTCAATCCCTTCACTCCCCAGCCTGTATTGATACTGAGCGTTGTCCCAACCCTGTTACAGGACCTTGCACTTGACCTCATTGAACTTCACGAGGTTTCTGTGGGCTCACTTCTCAAGTTTGTCCAGGTTCCTGGATGGCATGGCATCCCTCAGGTGCGTCAGCTGCACCTCTCAGCCTGGTGTCATCTGCAAACTTGAGAGTGCACTCGATCCCACTGTCTGTGTCCCTGATGAAGGTAGTAAACAGCATCCCTTCCTGCTTGATGGGAAACTCATTGCCCCTCATGTATAGCTTCTGTCTCAGCCACAGGAGGCCATAATTAAGAGATTGCTGTGCACTGACAGCTGAGACATGAGCAGTCTTGCCCCAAAAATTTGCCAGTGTCCCCCTTTCCCAGTGAGCCGCATGAAGGTCTGCATCTCACCTCTGCCTGCAGCCTTAACAACCTATTAGCAGCCTGGCCAAATGAGCGAACCTGTCACTGCTACTTCTCTTTGGAGTTCTGCCAAAGGACAAAAGACAAGGGGCAAGGAGGGTGGAAGCAAACCAAATTGGGCACTTGGGTGGATGGGGGGAGGGGAAGGGGGGGAGAAGAGTTGGAGAGGAAATGTTGAGGCAGCTAATTTTTTCATTTTTTTCCCTGCAGTTAAAGCATTGACAGATAATTTATCACACATTTTGATGGTGCTCCAGCTGGCAGGGAAAAGAGCTATCTGTTTATTAATTCAATTAGCCTGCTTATTTATCAGCAGAGGGCGAGAAGGTGCAGTCACAGGCCAAACTGTGCCAGTCTCAGGCTGCCTGCTGTCCAGCTGGGAGGATGACCCGGAGTGGGAACATCCGGCCCCCACTGCTCCAGCCAGTGTGCTCATCACCGCATTATCTCAGGCCTGCTGAGGTAAGAAAAGAAAATAAATAAATAAAAAAATCTAACACCAGTGAATGTCTGAGGCAGGCTTACAACCAAAGTTGCACAGCTTTCATGCCACCAATTCCATGCCCTAAAAGTATTAGTTATGTCTGACATTCTGCTCAGAACTGAATTCTTTAATTAATTAAAACAGTTGAATACACTTTGAATTTTGAGTTCAATGGGGGTAGTCAAATCAACACACTAACACAGCATAGGGCTGCTGGGAGGGGTAGGAGAGGGCAAGGAGGGTGCTATGCATGTACCCACCAACACCTGCCATCTTTGAAAAAGGGACATTTGTGGGGGAGGAAGAAAACAGGGGGAAAAATGGCCTTGGAATGGCAGAGAAATGCCCTGAGCTAGGAGGGCTGGATGAGTGGTGAGGCCAGTTCTTTGGTCTGCCTATTTAGGACTACGAGTTTTCTTTGCTGACTGTTGAAGTTCCAAATTCAGAAAATGTTGTGCAAAAAGCTGCTTGGATCTACATGAGCTGAAGTGTTTCTAAAAACACAAAATATGTGGAAATTCCATGGTGTTGGAGTGCGATTTCCCTATAGCAAAGAAAATCCCTGAGTCCTAGAACCTGCAGACCATCATTTCTATGCGATTCCAATCCTGTCATAAATAGTGTTTATTTTTCTCTCGCTGCTTCTATAAGCCATCCTGCTTCTTTTTCTATCATACATAAACACAGTTGCAATATGGCTTCCAGTTTAGTTCATAAAAGACACGTACAGCTTCCTGTTCATACAAGTCAGCCCTGCCATGCTTTGACTTAAAAGTGAGACTGCTGACAAGGGCAGAGGGGTTTCCTTGAGATAGGGCTAGGATGCACATGCTCTCAAATGCTCTTTCATTACTCTTCTCATTTTATTTTCACTTTGTCATCCACCACCGGATGTTTAAGGAAAATTTGCCTTTTAAGATTTTTTGTTTCTTTAAGTTTCTCTAGGCTTATTATTTTCCTTTCTGAATTCTTGCAGGATATTTCAGGGCAGGACACCATATCTAATTAGAATGGCAGTGAATGTTTCCATTGCACATAAGCTCAAAGAAGCCTCTAAAAAAAGGTTCTCTAGAAATACATCTCCTCCGCCCCTCAGTTTCACAGCCAAGTTTGCCTTTTGCTTCTCCTGGCTGATGATTAGTTTAATATTCTGAACCAAGATCCTGCTTGACAGATGATTCCACTACCACTGATAGTTTAGACCACCTATCAACATTTTATAAATTCTTAATTTTCTCACTGCAGCCATATTGAACAGTTTCGTGCAAATGAGGCTTATAATTACCCAGATAAATCAGTCCAATGCAGTATTTCTTAGGATCTTTCTCAATTTTCTCCCTGGAGGATGGGATCCCATCTGCTTTGCTACATTCAGGCTAATTGAAGGGCACTGACTTTTCCAAATGGATTCATTAATTACTCTTGCCAGATTCTCTGTGGGGTTCTTCGTTCAATGGGTGACACTCAGGCTGTGCTATACCATCCACCCATGTTTAGCAATGTAGCTCTGATTCTCAGCTACGAGCTAAAGCATTTGCAGATGCGTTGGCAGGAGTGGTTCTGGCCTTTAACTGTACAGTGTTACAAAATAAATGTAATTCTGCTTCTCCTTTGCTTCTAATTTAATATGCATTCAGAATCTATAAATATTGTAACCATGACTGTTTCAATATGTTTTACTCCTTGCCATCAAAAATATAAGCAACCGCCCCAAAAGAGAAAACATAAGTTTACAGGTATTGCATTGCCAACAGCAGAAAAAAAAAAGAAACAAGCATTTGCCATCATATTGCAGAAAATCTGGCATGTGTAGCAGCATGAAGTGAAATTAAACTCTTAAATTTAAATCCAAAGCTGTCCTATATAATTCTGGGCCTGCATTTGTTTTATTTAGTACCAGCAGCAGCCTGGGTTTTCAATAAACTCACATGTAATCATACTGCTCTCTCAAACATCAGGCAGACACCAAAGGAAAATAAAGACCCATCTAGTGAAGACCTAATTTAGGAGAGGATTACCACCAGTTTGGTGGTGGCAGTCTTCAGATAGGAGCAGGCAGAAGGGAACCTGCCAGCACTCATGGAGTACGGGTCTGCTGGAAGCTGTATCAGTGTTCCCTGATAGCAGGCACAATTTCACACTACTTAAAATATTTTATATATCCAAGTGCTGGGTTGATTAATTCAGGTCTATGAGGCAACTGGCCTGGGAATTGGTGACACAATCTGCTGTGAGTGAACAACAAGCCTTCATGCTTTCCAGGAATCCCAAAGCATTGTGTAAACATCGGACCCAACTGTGGAAGTTGCCAGGCCCCTCTGCATAGGTCCACGCTGCTGCACCTCACATTGCTTTAAAGATGAAGCCAATGTCACTTAACGTGGTGGGACACCCACTTCACAGATCAGTGAACTGAAACTCTGAGATTGCCCCAGTATCAGAAAAACCCTTAGTGGCAGAGCCAGAACCACAGTCCAAGAGCCGACTTGCTTACAAACAGGGAACAGTGCTGCTCTTTATAACTATTTCCTGAAGATGGTATTGCAAGTCCCCAGGATGCAAAAAGGGTCAACCTTCTTGCGCCTTACTAGAGGCAATAACTTACATCCAGGAACAGACAATAGAAAAACATATATTTTAGCTTTAATTCTGTGGCTGCTTTGGGCAGTTAATGTCATGCAAACAAAAATCCAATTATACAACTCACCTAACAAGTCAGTGAATGTATAATTCTTCTCATGTAATACACCTAAAAGGACTAATTATTCAGATAAATAGATCATGTACATAGGGTTGCAGGTAGGGTCAGGGGGGTGTATGTAGGGATGTACTTTGCTCTGTTACAATTTAATAATTTCTCTTCTCTGATGTCCTTTCCTTCTTAGCTCAGCAGTTATGCTTCCCCAAAACTCTGGCCAAGATGGACTAGGTAAGAAGCTTCTTTTTTGGGGGCAGAAAAGTTCTCTCTCTCGACTTTTCCCTCTGATTAACAGTTTATCTTTTCTAAATATGGTACCCCTGCTCACTCAGCAGCTAATAAATTCACTCCTTCACTGGCGAGTACAGAAAGCTATGCACTTTCAAAGAAAAAGTCTGAAGCAACTCTGTCATCACCTGGCAGGAGAGTTATTCTCATTTTGAGTGGCTGGCTATTTGATTTTCTTTTTCTTCTCATCTTGTTGATGTCTCTCATCTCTCCCTGGTTTATAAACAACCGCTCAGCGGTCAAAAAGCAGCTCATAAATTGTTCACAAACAAAAGTAATGCTAAGTGAGGAGGCCGTATCTCTTGCTGCTAATTTGGGTTTTTTTCTGTATGGCCAGTGCTGGCAGACTAAGTGCAGCAGACAGGCGGGCAGGAGGGCAGGCAGGCAGCCCCCCTCCGCTGCCCTTCGCTCCCAGCTGGATGGTGGCTGCGGGGCAGCTACACTGCTCCATGTCATCTGAGAACCTGGACACGTCCGTCCATCCCAGTCCATGCCAGCGCTGCCGGCTGACACCGCATCTGGTTGTGTTTGAGTTCTCAGAAGGCAGCCAGAGATATTTCTGTTAGGTTTAGACATTTTATCACCTTTATGACAATGAGAATCTATAGCTTGAGTACTCCAGGTCTTAAGGGACCCGGATGTTCAGGACCTATGAATCATAAGGAATGTTTTGCAGCGAAAAGGATACTCGATGTGTTTTGCAATGTAAGAAATCAGTCTAGACATTACCAAGTTTTAAAAAACAATATTGAAAGCAGCCCACTAAGTTTTTTCTGAATTATTTTTTAAAAAAATTCAAAACCAGTTCCACATGCTGAAATGAACTTGATCACCAGCCCAAGACAGTGAGCTAGTCTTGTCTCTAACTGCGGCACTGCTACACCTTTTTAATCTGGAGCTGAGAAATATGACATATTATACACACCAGTGAATTGTAAAGTAGTTAATTTTCTGTGCAACTGACAGGCGTGATTGCTTGGGCTTACTCCTTACAAATGCCTCACCTTCTCCCTTCTCCCTCTTCTCTCCTCTCCTCCTTCCCTGCTCCAGAAATGGCTCAGACCACATCCGTCAAGTCACATTTGCTATTTTAGTGAAGAGTTCCACAGGACAGCAAGCAGGACTTCATGTCTGCTCTGTATTTCAGTATTACAAACAGTTTTGCCCTGCATGGGTTTGAATCAGACCATAATATTATTTCTTATCACAAGCCCTTTTCTGTTGCAGTTGCTTGAAGAACTCTATTGCTATTTTATTTCTCATTACTTTTGAGGTGGAAGGGAAAATGTCATGGGATACATTTGAAGTATTGTACCTTTGAACTGCCTGCAAGTTGTTTTAAATTTTTACTAATTATTTCCCATCAATTTTATTAGCATCTTTTTCCCATTACAAAAGCATTCTGAAATATTTTACTAAGATACAACCTCACTTATTTAATATTTTCATTTTTTAAAGGAGTGTCCTATATAATTTCACCAGTCTTGAAAGTTCATACTTTGAAAAGGATATTTTTTCCACTGCCTTCTTCTGACTGAAAACCATGGAGGCACAGATGAATGTGTCTTTCTGACCTTAAAATCACTATATTTTGAGTAAGAAGTGCTGTTATTGAGAGTGACATACATCTGACAGGATTTCCACACAAAAGGAAATAATGATTTATTTTAGAAATGTTTCATAAACTGATAAATGCTTGGATGGATCAAACTACTTCCACTTTAAGCTAGACATATACTAGTTTAAACTAGAGTTAGAGAAGTCCCAGTAGCTGCTTCTAGAAGGCAGTATGATTATTATTAGCCATGTTGATTTAAAAATAAAACTCATCTTTGTCCATATACTAGACATACTGTGATTTATTTTTCTTTGGTCTCTTCCTCCTTTTGATTCTGAAGGTTTAAATTACTGGAAAATAAGAAAGAGGATACTTTGAACTAACAAAATCTTCACCCACGATGTCAAACTGCGCAGCCAGCTTCACAGCCTGTCTGCAGTGCAGCATCTGACATGAATCCTGCTTTCTTCAAGATTTGTTTCTCTCACACTGTGGCAAAATAGGATAAATTAAATATACCACAGCAGAAATATTGGAGGAATTCACGTATGCAGTTGTTGCCGTGGGACAGCTGAGTAAACAGCTTGCAAAAGTCTGTTTGAAGACTGCCAGCTAGTTACACCCATAATTTCATCTCTATTAACAAAAACAACTCAAACTGTCGCAATGCCCCAAGTTGATTACTGAGCATCTAAATTATACAGTGTTGCTTGAGCAACCCTCTGCAGCAGCAGGGGCTGTGTTTTGGTACCCGTTCAATACTCCCCACCTTGCTGATTAGTAGAATATCCACCAAAACCAGAAAATGCATAGGAAAAGATACAGAGAGGTTTTGGCAACATTATCCCATGACTGTCAGAAAAATAGTTGTGTAATACTGTTCAACTCAGTGAGTCAGAATAACAAGTTTTATAAATATGTTCTTCTGAGCTGGATATAGAACAATCCGCGGAGTGAGAGTGATCTGGGGGAGGAGGGAAATCTAGAGTAACTGTTTTTGCAAATAATGCCATCGTCATGTTCAAATAGCCAGTGTTTCTGTTGTAATGCTCAACATCACACCGTCAAAAAAGATACCTCACTGACTTACTAAACTTCAAAGTGATGTGCTGACAAAAAACATAAGACTGCTTGGGCTGTGATACCAAAGCTAGAATGGAAAATAACAGCTTGCTGGTGGCCCTCTTACTGGAAATCTGAGAGTCCCTCAATGAGATTATCAAAGTGAGTTATTCCACATTAACATAAGAGCAAAAAAGCTTGTATGAGGATTCCATGGATTCACAGCAAACTTCAAACTTAGGACTATTGATTCTGCTCAATTCAAAAACTTTCACTAATGCAACATCACACTAAATTATGGAATCAGAAATTCAGACTGAGGGAACCCAAATTTTTGTTTGTGGAAACAATATGATGGCTGCTGTGCAACACAGCAAAACGTACATGTACTGCAATACTTTTAGGCATGTTATTACATTTAAGCACATGTTGCATTAGAATACATTGACGTTCACTACTGGTGAATGTATCCATTCCTTTGTAACACATCAAAAACTGTGGAACTGAAAATATCACACGAACCATATGTTGGGAATACCCATTTTCAGTGATAGTTAACACAGCTACAGCACAAGCAATTTGCACCTCAGCAAAATCTGAATGACCATTACTCTCAATATTTGTAGCAATTTCCAGTTCTTTTGATGAATTGCCATTATAAAAATACGTATTTTTAATCATACTGAGTTTGATGAAGTTTTTAACTGCAAAAGGCCTGGCAAGACAGATGAAGACTTCAGACAAAGATTTAAAAATTATGCATTCAAAGAAACATGCTCCCTCCTGTTCAAATTTTTCTTTCCACATTGTCTTAACATATTAAGAAATCTTAACACATTAAACAGGAATTGTGCAATAATTTTAGAGATTAATCACAAGAGTGGGAGAAGACAATGACTTTTCTCTGAGAAATTATCTTCAGGCACTTTGCCTCCAGTCTCCAATTAAAAAGAAACCACAGAACACCTTTCATCTTCCCCTATTTCAATTTCTTCCTCAAAATACTGTACTAAAGCAGTATCCTGAACAACAACAACACCACCAAAACCCCCAGGAATGAACAAGATAACATAAACAATCTGGGTAAGAGGCTTTAGATGGTACACAGAGTTTGAGCACGATCGTGGTTACAATTCACAAAAGATATGCCTGTGTGCATTACTCTGAATTCTATACACTATATTCAAGAGGTGTGGCAAACTGAACAGAATTATGTATTCCCCTTTGTGTATCACAGCCATCAGAGCCAACATTTTCAGCTAGGTTATGGGTCTCCAATACAGATGGTCCACGCAAGCCAAAGTGCCAGCAAGCATCCCAGAAACTCCACTGTGCATTCTAGTGGTGTGACACGGAGTTTATACACATTTTGCAGGTCACCCTGTACACTGCTCTGATGTGGTTCTGCATTAGCGTTAGAAGGACAGCGAGATACGATATGAGATTGCAAATGATAATTGTGGCATTTAGGACAGTGAAGGAGAATCTGTAGATTAATGTGTGGTGGCAGTGATCGCACACAGAGGTTGCAGAGGTGAATTGCTGCATATGTATCTGACAGTAGTCTGAAGTGAGTCTTTCCCTTCATGCCTTTACCGACTGGACTCAAGACTGTTCATCCATGCACACACCCCGGTGTGTGTGTGCCTTCTTCATTGTACTCCCCCTCATCTGCCCTCCTGTGCGCCCCTGTTCAGCCCCTCACAGGTCCTTGGGCAGAGCTCCCACCACCTCAGCATCTCACTCTGCAGCTGCTGCAAAGCAGTTCAAAGTCACTAGGTGGACAGCAAACTGCAAGCGCAGTGTGTTATTGCTGCCATGGCATTTCAAGTGGAAATATCTGCGAGGTTCTTCGCAAACCCAGAATTTCCATAAGGTTCACTTCCAATGGAGTATAGCGTATACGGATGGAGAATGAAAACAACGGGGGCGCTTGGTAACGTTTATAGTTGTGAAGGCAGCAGCTGAGTGAGAGCTCAAAGAGTTGGCACAGGATCTCCTCCTCCTCCAGCCTAGCAAGGAAAAGACATTACTGGAACCGTGGGGAGAAGGCGGGGATCTAACACTGTGGAGGAGCTCAGCGCTTGAAGAGTTACGAACACACCGCCCATCAAGGGTTGGACTCTGCTGTTGGACACAAGGACTTCAGTGAGTGAAATGATTAACCAAAGCTACAAAATATGGAAAATAAGGCACTAAAAAGCTGTGACCCACCCACTCAAACCCATATGTGAAAGTATAAATCAAACACTAATGGCCCAGCAAACTGGCAGTTGGCACTATAACATTACGTGCAGTGCCAGCTAAAGGCTTCCTTCCATGTTTTGGGGTAACTTTGTTTTTTAAGGTCTTTGCCGAAAAAGAAAAAACTTAAAAATGCATGTATGCATTTTTACATACATGTAAAATACATATTACATATTTTTAATGTAAAAACACATATACATATTTTTACATATTTTTACTGAATTTAGAAGTGGACAACAAGAATAAAGAAACCCTAAGAGAGGATCAAGGCTACTCTACATCTATAGGCTCCCATCATTGATTTCTTGTAAAACCCTGGTGAAGAAACTAAAGCGAATTGGGTTCAGCATCTCTGGCAAATCTGTCATTTCAACAAGAAGCACTTTCTGCCATGCAGTAATAAATATTTATTGCTGGCAAATTCAGTTTTTTACCACCCCTAGCGTCTCACTAGGACTGGCAGCAGACAATGTCACCAAACTTTAAAGACAGCATTTTGTAACATGTACATAGTGTCTTCTATCATAACAGTGTCAAACCAGAAAACCAAAAAAACCAGCAAACCTTTTAAGTCTGCTCTTTTCCAGTGGCACTGGTGAACTTTAATGAGATTTGTGGTCCAAAAGGCGAGTTTTGTTCTGAATTTCCTACTGAATATATTGGCAAAACAACAGCCGTCGTACAGTGCTAAGGCTGTCTCCTACCCACCCCCTGCTTTGGCACAGCCTGCTTGGATGTGTTGATTCATCTGTAGGAGAAGGGGAAAGCACTGGACCCACTGGCTGTAGAGCGTAGGAAGGAGGCGCATCTGCCAGCAAATCTCTAGACTTTGATCACTCCTACTTATTTGCCTCTGTCTCCCTGCTGCACTCATTTTGCCTACAGTCATCCCACCTTGGCAAGGATGTTTCCAAAAGCTAATAAGCCAAGCACAGTCAAGCCTAGTTAGTATAGAAATGGGAAACCTCCAAGGAAAACCCAGCTACCACAGGAGGACATCCAGCTGGCATGCTGCTTTCTTTCTTAGCAATAAACAGTCACCCAGCATTGTGCAGTAGGTGAAGGGTGGCAGAAATTCACTGGTGAAAAGCACTTTTTCCTTTCTTCTTTCAGACAGAAGCCTGGGTCACTTATAATAACTGAGGGGCCATAAGAATTTACCTAGAATGGTCACTTGAAAAGAGATATCTAGGTGAAAATCTAATCTGATTCATATTCTACCTCCTTAAAATTATGCCTGCAAAGCTAAAACACGGATCCCCATTTTTGTTTGAAGTTATTGAGAGAATTTGATTTTCTCTAAGAAGCTACGACTTTGTACCTCAAAGCATTTTACTATAAAGTGTCATTCAAGCTCTCTAAAGGCTTTGACATGAAATAGTACACATCTAACTCTCTTTGCATCTCATGTAGTCATTTGGACCCATGTAAAATGCAGCATCCCACCACCTGAGCAATGAAGACCACATTTCACCTAAGGGTAAAAAGTAAACGACAGATGCCCCTACGGAAAGACCCAGTATATCCCAGAGCAGTGTTATTCAACTGGTGGTCTACAAGACATCAGAAGGTGGTCCAAGAAATGTATGGAAACTCATGCACACGTTGCTGTGCAGCTTGGAGGTAGCTGTCTATGGGCAGGGCTCTAGCTGGGAGTCATTGCCCTATTTGTGTTAGTGTGTAATTAACATGTTTGTAATTAGAGCAGCAAAATGATGATTTCACAAAGTCATATTCAGTTTACAATAAGTGCTGCATAACTCTTTTATCACACCACTGCCACCACTACCTTCCCTCCCCAATGTCTAAACAACAGTGGGATGCAACATTATCTGTGGAGTTTGTTTGTAACTGTGAGATTTTAAAGATGTGAAGAAATATTGCTCTACAGAAACATTCAGGGGATGCTTTACTAAAGGTTTGTGTTCCTCGTTCCTACTTTCAGTATGAATATCTCCCATTTTATGGTATTTTTACCTCTGGGTTTCTGTTCTACCACCCACAGTCACTGTAATTTCCTATTACTTCAGCATCCACCCACAGATTCTCTGAACAATATATTGGGCTCTTCAGGCACTATGACAATGCTGATACATAATAATTACATTACTATGCATTTGCATACCCACCCTACCTTCTCCAGCAACTCCTGAGCTGAAGTACCAACAAATTTGAGCTTTACCAAGAGAGTCACAGAGTGACAAACTGGGGATGCTGCTTTGGTCCTGGTGATGCAGAGGGGATGTACAAAAAAGCCCAGCACTATTATCACTGCACTGATTTTCATTTCCATCAAAGTGGGAAATATTTCATTTTCAGCAGAGTATGACTCAGGACCCCACTTCTTCATAGAAAGGAGTCTTGAATTTTGGGGTTTTTTCCCTAATCAAAACCATGGAACAGCTACATTTCACCCAATTTTTTCAACATCATTTGAAAGTGTTTGCAACTGTAAGGAAAGCATTAAAAATATCAAGAAGGTCAGGAAGGGGAAGATGCAAGCAGCCTGGAAAGATTGTGGCCTGATGGATGATGTTTAATTAGGACTGGAGGGAGCAGTAAGTTACACAAAACCCACCACTTCAAAACAACCAAAACCAAACATGTCCAGAAGATCAGAATCCGAACTGGGAAGGGAAGGGGGTGAGCGAACAGGCAACCCTTCCCCGTGACTGCTCTGACAGCTTTTGCATTGGGATACTGCAAATCTTAACACATTAGGTACCAAAGCCTCATTATTGAAAACATCGCAGCCTGCTGAGCATACTAGTGCATGTGAAGTTTATAGTAACCACACATTTCTGAGGAATTATCAAAAAGTTTGACTACAGAGATTACAGACATACTGTCAATTAACTTTCTATTTAATATGCCTTAGACCATCCATTCCCCTTCAGTCTAATACAGAGAAATGTTAAATTTGGGAATTATAATGATAGTATCACTGTTGCTGTGTAGTAATGGGGGGGAAAATACTGACTTTCACTGATCTCAGATTGTTAAAAATCTGTGAGTAACTAAAATGAATGTGGAAATTTCTGCTAGGCTGCTTAAGAAATAAAGAAGCTCTTTGCTAACACTGCTGACTCTGATGATAAGGTACAAATTTGCTGAGGACATCAGACCATGAGAAAAAGCAAAAAAAAAAAAAAAATTAAAGAAGCAGGTTTTCTGGTTTGGTTTTTTTTTTTTCAGTGGCAGATGCACAGCCTGTCATGGGCTGGCACACTCTCACATGCAGTATCATTTTTTACAGGCTACAATTTTCATTTATTTTTTAAAAAGAATTGCAGCTAGAATCTCAGTTAGAGGAAAAACTTTGATCATAATGTGCAAAAATGAATAGAAACAGAACTTTTAATGAGTGATACTGCAAGGTTATTTTAAAAATCTTTTTACTGGCAAATGTTGGTTCTAGCAAAATATTCCCTTCTTATTAGAAACTAATCTAATCATATGAACCAGAACCACAAAAAAAAACTTAAAAAAAATTAGCATTTCTAGATAAGATTCACCCTTGCAAAAATTGTTTGATCCAATTTTTAAATTTTGGATAATTCACTTGGAAACACTACCCTGTTTCTGCTTTCATCCAATCAAGGAAAAAAAAAACCCAGTAGGGTAGGGGTTGAACCATTTATTTTTCTTTGTTGTATTTAATGTTCTAACCAGACGTCCTACAAAATAAACTACAACAAGCTTGTCTGGACATTTAATAAGGGTCAGATTCAGCAAACATAAGCTAGTAAATTTAGCATTTAATGGGCACAATTCATTGGCCCAATTTTGTAAAAAGAAAGAGACGTATTTAGGGAAAGATACTACATGAAGAGATGTCTCAGAGAGACATTGCTAAAGTGTACATCAATTTTCATTTATATGGTTTAATTCTTGGATGTGATAACTTCATTGTGTAGAGACTTGCACTATTTCAACCTAAGAACAATTTTTGAGTATTTCCAAAAAGATAATTTCAGTAGACTATTCCAATATGCCACTTCCAAAGTCTGAGAGAGTTCACCCAGAGCCTTTTTAGACTTTTGGCTACAGAGGTCAAAGCAAGCAGAACATGGCAAAGACCCAAAGTACCCATTTCCTTTCTGATTGCCATCAGAGTAATTTTTGTATTTTCTAATAGAATCATAGAATTCTCAAGGTTGGAAAAAACCTTTAATATCATCCATTCCAGCCATCAGTGTAGCAGCACCACCATGTTCACTATTAAACCATGTCCTCAAGAGCCAGATTCATATATCTTTTGAACAGTTCCAGGGATGGTGACTCCACCACTTCCCAGGGCAGTCTGTTCCAACCCTTTTCACGATAAAATTTTCCTAATATCTAATCTAAACCTTCCCTGCCACAACTTGTACTTTAACAATTGGATCATTATGTGGATACATTTATTTGTTATCAGTAATATCAAGCTACTCCATTGGTCAAAAGAGCGAAGCTTAAGAAGGCAAAAAGAACTCTGCTAATATTAAAGATGTGTTTTCTCTGGTTTTGTTCCAGGCTTTGTGGAACAAAAGCTTTGCAAGAGGCCATGAAAGCACCCAGCTAATGTGGCACTGAGAACATGATCCCACTCCCAGTAAAGTCAGTGGAAAGACTTCAGCAGTGCTTGGACCAAGCCTGTTCTATGAGGTGAATGAGTAATAAGAATAATACACAGAATGATTCACTTTTAATAGGACTATTGTAAAAATGCAATGCAGTCAGGAGTTTTGGATCCCTTGAATGTCTGTTAGTGCATGTCTTTTCTCTCGATTGTCCCTCTTTATCTCTTACTGCAAACTAGATGGCAAAGTAAGAGGAAGACACTGGCTCAAACCACCACTGATCACCAGCAAATGACTAAACACACAGAGTGGTGCTCCTTCCCCAGCCCAAGCTGGGTTTTGCAGATCCTGGGGACGGGTAAGGGGAATGCAGGGATGTTGAACAGGTTCAGGACACAAGGTCAGACCTAGGTATTGTGGTCAGATGCTCTGGTGAATTTTTTGCCCCTGTGCTGCCCCCACTGCCCCTGGTGCAGTCTGATTCTCCTAAGTCAATCCTTTGTCTGGAGTTGGGAACATGAAGGCAATCATAAAGCTTGCTCAAATCAGGGAAGACTGCAGAACAGGACTGGAGAGGGAGTGCTTTCTCATCTCCTCTGCTAGCAAATGCTTTCCTGTGTGAGTCTACATTGCCACAGTAAAAATTAGCACTCCTTTGTGCCATGATGTCTGGGCAAATGGTAGTAAAGTACAGCTCAGCTAGAAATTAGATCTCAGGGCAAGGAGGACAAATGCAAAAAATGAAATCAGCGTGTTTACTCACTTGCTTTACTGGGATCAGAGTTATAGAAGACATGGTAAAAAGCTTAAAAGGGATTTTCTGAATTCATTCATGTAGGAAAAGAGAGATTTTCATTACTTAGATTTAAAGGAAAAAAGAGGAATTTTAAAAGCAGAACATAATTAAGTGCGTGGATATTTATCAGATATTCTGGGAAAGATCACATATTCTGCAATTTACTATATTGTTTTGATTTTTTAAATGTAATTTGACAACACAATTGCTTTAACTGTCTCTAGTGATAGCAAGTGATTACAACCATTGCTTTTAGTACAGCAAGAGCCTTTTTAACATCTGAAAATAATAAATAGAACACTGAAAGGCAACCTACGCTTTCAAATCTTTTTTGATTTAACAACCCCAAACAGCACTTCAATGACTAGTACTGGACCTCACATTATCTCTTCTTGTTGTCATTGTCTAAATTAATAGTATATGCTGAATTTTATAAAAAGAATATGAATAGTAATAGACTGTATAAAATATTTATCTATGATAGAAAAGGTAAAAGCCACATGATACACAAGTGGATGATGGTGATTTATAGAATGCTTACAGAGTGTAAACGACCCCACTAAATCTTATTATCCTAAGTATAGATATAAATTCCTAGGTGACAACTGAAATGTGGAAATAGCAGGAGCATTATAGATCTCCAGTATCCAATTACTCCAAGGTAAAGTATGAAAGATCTTTTATAAATGACAAAAGCATCACAGAAAATAGCGAGTAATATGGTAGATAAAGACTTTATAATCTACTACTTCAAACTGCTTTTCATATGAACAGGAAGTGAAATCTAGGTCTGAACTCCACATTATAAACTTAACTTTGTTCCCACTGACATCAGCTCCAATTTTGCTTCCAACCTTCACGGGAATGGACAAAGTGAAATAACACATGAAACATATTACTTTAAATATGTATTTACGATTTTTTTTTTTACATGGCCTTTCTGAGGTGCTGAGAAGATGAATTACTCCTAAAACTTTCAGCAGCGACAGTGACTCTTAAGGATGTATGCTCGCCTGCATTCACATGCATATATAGACAAACAAAAAAGCTGGTATGAGTTTTTATATGAATGTACACCATTCACTCTCTCTCTGAACCCAAAGACAGATGAAATACCTGCAACTTCAATGGAAATGAATGTGCAATTACATCACACCCGTAAAACAGACTACAACAGGAAGCATCACCTGCACAGACATCTTCAGTATTAGCAGTCAGGTTGCACAGATGTAAAACGTACCCATTTAATTCAGCAGTAAACCTATTAAAAAAGTATTTATCTTACCTTACTTTCACAAGATACCTTGTTCAACCCTGTCACCTAAACATCCTTTATAGCCTATGCACGGGACAAGCACTTCCAGGCAGTGACTAATCCCACTGAATTTCTGACACTTCTTTCATCCCACCATGCTTGGGACATCCGCATGTGAAAGGCAGCAAATCAGACAGTGTGTCCAGGTCTATGGCAGTGAGAGGATTGAGGAGAAGGACCTGGCAATTACTTTGGTCAGCTGTAACTTGCCTGCCTTCACAAGCACATAGGTCTGTACAGTCCTTCTGCATCATTGCCTAGCCTGATTCATATTGTCTACTCCTGTAACATTCAAAATTTTTCCAGCAGTTGACAAATTAAAAGGAAACATGTCACTTTTTTATATAAAGATAGTAACAGACATTTTTTTTTCTGTTGTATAAATTAGAGAGGAAAAATATCACTGGCTTCCAGTCTGTATCAAGCCTCTCCTCCTCCCCCTCAAAATAAAGCAAGCAGTGATATTTTCACTTCAGTTCATATCACAAATATGATCTGAATGTTATGTATGGTAGAACAATTCCAAAAGAATTGCAGCAAGGCTGCAAGCATGCAAAACCAGGGTGAGACCTTGCAGGGATGTAATTCACTTCTATACACCTGAGAAGTTCAAATACAAGACACAAATGCACTCAGCAACCTCGACCTATATTGCATGTGCTGCGGAGTCGATCTGTCAAGATCGTGATAGATACCCACGAGAAAATTGCTTTCAATTAAAGTGCCCAACAAGCTCTCCCAGGTAGTTTTGAAATAGACACAAGAGTAATTCTTAAATTGAATTCTCTTCCTGGGTTAACTGCATTCTCCTTGATTAGCCTCTGACTATCTGTAATTCTACCATATGCAGTTTGTGACATAAACATCCAAAAGCCCCATTTACCATTCTGGCTCTCACATAAACCATTCCCTTTTGGTTTATTCATGCCTAATGTTTAGGTTGAATTAGCTAAAGCAATAATCTGCAGAGGTTTATTCAGGTAGTTACTGATAAATATGCAAAAAACTTTGGGGAAAAGAAAGATGGGTGAGTATGTGAAGAGGTAAGGAATTTGGGATGGAGAAGAGCAGAGGTCCAGCCCCTAGCAGAGACTTGGGTCATACAGCACAGACTGCCCTGATGAGGGGTGGCTCTACCCGAGCATTTCCACCATTTCATAAACTCGCACCTCGGTCGAGCTGCGCGGGGCAGCAAGGCGGGTGCTGGCTGCCTGTGAGCTGGCCGTGAGTCAGGGCACTACCGTCTGTCTGTCAGGCGGTGAGGAGCGAGCGATGGTCCAGCCAGGGCTTGCAGTCAGTTCTCAGAATATGATTTCAGAGACCTGCCAACTGGGGCCAGCGGCCAAGTCCCGCTCGGTTGACGCCCCGTTACTTGCAGACTTTCGCCTCCCTTGTTTGATTCTCCCTTGAATCTCCTCCCCCAGGGGAGGCCTGAGGTATGACCGCTCCTGCCTGAGCAGATTTGAAGGGAAGGGCCATGACGGATTTGTCCCCTGTCAGCTCTTTCAGCAGCTCTCTCCCCAAAAGCACGCGGCTCTTGGCATGGTCCCCATCATGACCACATGACAGCAGATACAGGAGACGCCCACTGCTTCAAGCCCTCCCTAATTATCCCCAAAAACACCAGTGGGGTCCCAAGGGCAGGAACGCCCCTCTCTACCTCGGCACCACCCCACCACTGCCCTCAAACCAGCGCTCATCACTAACCTCACAGAGAGCCCGGAGCTCCAGCAAGAGGAAGGGGCAGATGCAGAGCTGCTGAACCTCCCACCATCTGTGCATCCCCAGAAGGGAGAGCTGGTGATCAGGGAAAGGCATGGGATGATCACCATCTCTGTTTCTAATAAGGTGGAACTCTTGCTTAAGAGGAAATAGTTTTATGGACCATCTAGGCCTGGTCTTGAAACCTTGGCAATGCAGAATTATAGCCCAACTTTCCTAACGTAAAACTTTTGCCAACAACAGAGATGTTTCCATGAAACAAAAGGAAAAAACACACCTCATGTATAGTTTAAAATCACTTGTAAAGGGAATGTTTTTGGCTTCTCTCCCAGTTACTGAATATGCGAGCTCTAAGACTTGATCAGAAACAAAAAATAGGGGGAAAAAGGGCAATGTATTGTAGTTACATTCCTGCTTTTGCCTTTTGGGGCTGTAAGAAAGAACAATTCATAATTGTTCCAAATAACTGTTGTCAAAATACTTTCCTTTTTTTGGCAATATAGACATTAATTAATTACATCTGTGTGATCGGGGAGGGGGGCCTGTCACTTGCCTGTACTACCTTCATTACTTGAACTAAGCATTGTTAGAAAGACATCAGCCCCTGTAATTTGATTTCTGTTCTGGTATTGTGTATTTATTCAGTAGTTTTGCAAATAGACTTAAGCTCCCTTGTGTTGGAAGTGCTATTTACAGAATGCCTTATAAGGGAACAGTTTGAACTGATGTGTGCAGAACTGTGTGAAGTTAAGTGACCCAGAAACCTCTGGTTGAAAACCAAATCAAACTGCTTGTAACATCTGCGTAAGTTTCCTTGTTTACTACCTTTTCTAAGCTCTCTTCTGAAAGTAACTGATCTAGGCTAAATCCAAAAGTCGTGAAGAACTCCCAAGTCCTTCATGTTTCTTCACTGAAAGAGCAACTACTCCAGTGTCCTCTTAGGACAGAGGTCCATGGAGTGGCAGGCAGAGGGAAGTAGCCCATGCTCAGAAGATGCCAGTGCCCTCCTAGTGTCTCTGGGAAAGATACCAGAAAAAAAGGAATGATTTTTAAATGGCAGTGTACTGCCTCCTAGGTAGGGCTCATCAAGATCAGAGTTAATCTATAATTAGGCTCAGTAATCTAGAATACATATCTAGATTATTTCTGCGCAGGACAAACCACCCAAACATCTCAGGGCCAAATTACCCCCTGGAAGTGATTACTGCTTACAAGAGGAGTTCAGTCCAGGCTGAACAAGACAGCTAACACCTGGTGACAAGAGACACACTTTTCATAACTCAGCTGGCTTCAACCTTTAGACCTGGCAGTGACAAGTTTCATGTCCCAGTACCCCAAGCTGCACAGTCTGGAGGCCCATGCCATTTTAAGCAGTCCTACATGCTGTAAAATCTAACCTGATGTTAACCTGCATGAGGTGACCTGATTTGCTGCTGTGTCTTGGCATTACCTGCAGGCAGGCTGACATGCCTTAATGCTTCACGTGGCCAAAATAATACAGTAGCTTTTATTAACACAGTTAATGCCAATTCATGACAAAGAACATTGGAATTATTACCGACACTTAGTTGAATCCCTTGGGAAAATATTTGAATTGTTCTATTAATTAACAGCTCACCATAATGCAAAATGATAACAAAGACAAGGAAGGCTTGCGTGGGAAATCATTCTTGAAATAAACTTCTCCTGTGAAAGTATGTTTGTTGTTCAAAACATGTTTTCCACAAATAAAGTCAAAACAAACCCAGAAGTTCTGCATAGATGGGGAGGAAAAGGAGGGGGAACATATCTGGCATTTACACGTTGAAGGCCATCAAATAATGGATGAGAAATCACAGTTGACATCACAGCATAACCAGCAGTCTGGGACCTATTCCCGTGTGGTTAGAAACTAAATTCTCCTCTGCTGCTGATGTCATTTGACAAACTTGCGTTAGTGATCTGTATTGGCAGGATTTCCCTTTTTTCCACACAATAAACATCCAGGGCACACCGCAGGCCTACGGGAACCTGGGCATGTCAGGAACACCGTGAGGATGCGCAATACTGGAGAGAAGAACAATTCACACACCGGTGCTGCCCAGGCACAGGCCGGGAGTGATGACACCCGCTGCCATCTTCTGTGTGCCCGGGCAAGCGCTCCATCAGCCCACTTTCAGAAACAGCAACCAGCATGGCACTTGCAGAGTCAACACATCTAGTAAGCCAATACTAGAGTTAGCATGCAAAAGAAACAAACAGGGTGATTCCTCTCACCCCTCCAGGCAAAAGAGCTGCAGCCTGCATGAATGCATGCATGCATGCAGCATTGTGTAAAACTATTAGGCGCGTAGTGCAAAAGCTGTGGGATCCAAATACCCCTCTGCATGACATAGGAGGAACCAACGCCAACTCACAGTCACATTCACTTTCCTCTGCAATTAAATTTAATACTGTTTCAAGTTTAAAAAGTCAGTTAAAAGTAGAACTGAAGTTTAGTCTTTCTTGTTTATTTATAGCTTTATTTTATGCCTATGTACACATTGTGTATATACCTTTTTTCTAACACACACTAGAATTATAGCCTGAAAGCTGTAGAACATCCTTACTATTTCAATTTCAGCGTACTGTGACAAGGAAAAGCTATGCAATTAATCATGCTAATTCAAATGTGAATTATTTTTTGGTTGAAGTAGTGCTTTTACAATTGCCTTCAGACTTTATGCTTTTCATTAATACTATTAGTGCTATGCAATTACATACTTCTTATTTTATATATGTTTTTCTGTAAGCCAACTAACAAAACTAATTAGTAGCCATGAAAGAGCATATTGATAGAATAAAAATATATAAAACAGTTCAGAGAATTCTCAGGCTGAACCCTATATATCATGAGGGTTTGCTTAGTACTCCAGGCCCCTTTTCCTAATATAAATAAACTTAGGTAAAATTGAAGATTTTAAACTTGCCTTTAAAAGACCATACACTTCCTGAATGAACCATTTTTAAATTACACATAAACACATGTAATCAATCTTTACTACACAGATAGGAATTTAACATATGGTTGGGCGTTTACGTTTTTACTTTTTTAAAGCATGAGCTTGGCACTTGTAGATGAAAATGTACAATTAGCAACAATAACCTGGACTAAGACAAAAAGCAAATTTTACAGTATCCTGCAATGACAGCACCACTGCAAGAGCTAAACAATCTAAGAGCAGCAGCTGTGCCCAGTGAGGCCCAGGCAGAATTTGGCTTAAGAGCTTCACAAAAGTAGAGCAAAGGTGGGGAACATTTTTTGATTTTGTTTTTACTCTTTTAAAAATTATGGGGCAGAACCACACCTGGAGTGAGTGGATGAAAGAGTGCTGAAGTCCATCGTATAGCGACAATTTACATTCTGTCTGGGAATATGATTTGCAACAGCAGACGAAGTTGAGTGTATCACGCATGATGTTTCCTAGTGCTCCCCATTTCTGTAACACTCCTCCATGACTCTTCCCAGCCCACAGTCTGCTCAACCCTGTCCCTAGCAGCGCTCCGAGCTGTGGCAGACAGAACTGTAGGGCACATGGGCAGAAGAAGGTGACAATTCTCCAAGCACCCCTGAGATGAGCTGAGGGCCAGATTTATTTACAGCTTATCCTGACTGTCTGGACGTGAGCTAAGAGACCTGTGCATCAGGGCCAGGGGAACTGACCCTGCTTTGTTTGGTGAGCACGGAGACTTGCTTGTTCCCATGTGACTCAAAATTTTCAGCTTCATCTCCTGCTCCATTGTTTGGGGGCACTAGGGTCTCAGGGAATTTCACATGGACACCACAGCATCTCTCATGGTCTGAAATCTTACTTGCAGCAGCTTCCTGACCATGCAGGGTGTTGGAGCAGGAGAGGGATGGGAAGGTTATGCAGCAGTCAGGCACCACTAAAAGACATCATAACCCTCAGCAAAAGCCCTCTACCACCTCTACCCTCTACCACTCCAGCATCAGTGTGTTTGGAAGACGTCAGCACACAAATCTGCACCCTCATGCCTGCCCTCACCACAGACCAGCATCACACAGCCTCATGAACCTGATTTCCAAGGGGAAGCTGAAGGATGCAAGTACACTTGTTTAAAGTGAGATTCCCTGAGGCTTTCAGAGATGCATGTAAAAATGCTACAGAGCTTTATCTTTTTGGAAGCTACTATTTATAGGTAGAACTAGATAGATGGTGTAGAAACATCACAGATCCAGACATAATTCTGCTCCACATTAAGTTCACTGATCCTGTACTTGCACAAGGGTGATTATACCAAGGACGGGAAGGTATCTTGGCTGGGATGGTTTGGTAGAAAAAATAATCTAATATGTCCTAGACTGAGGCTGTTCCAGTAACACCAGTTTATCCATCTCCACCACTCCCCACAAAATGGGGCCCCTGCCTGAACTGCCCCTCTGTAAATTTAGTTCAACATTTCTAATCCATTTGTTTCCTCAATGTGTAATTACTTCAAAGGTAAAAAAGAAAAGAAAGAAATAGTGCAAAGAGGAGAAAAAGCACCTTCTCAAAAGTGAAATCAAAGCTGCAGGAACAGCACTCAGGGCTGAATATCCCTGTTTATTTACAGAGTAGGTACAATGCAGACAACAGCAGTCTGAGCCCCCCTGGCTACCTTGCCAGCTTGCTTTGAGGCTGACTTAGGAGGACCACCCAGGCGAGGGTATCACAGGCTCAGTGCCCACACAGCCTTTGGCCCTGCCTCTGAAGCTGCCAGGAAAGATGCCAATTAGGGCCAGCAGTGATTTGGACACCTGTCTGCTCTGAACCCAAATGAGACCACCAATAATGCTTTACATGCAGGCTCCAAAGCAGCTATCACTTTCCAGCTTGACTTCTGTAGGCTGGATTTGAACTACTGACCTGGAAGCAAAAGGCTCATTTATGCTTAGGCTGCACGAGCCCAAATTCCTCCCCCTCCACTTTCTGACTCTCAGCCTTTCCTGTCCTGACAAAAACAAGGCACAGACATTTGGGAAAGAATCAACAGCCACCAGAAAATATAATTAAAGCATAGCAAGACCAGGCTTTAAAACGCACATTAAGACAAAGGGAGGTTTTGGCAGGAGCGAGGATGTTGGGGGAGGCGAGGGGATGCTAACAGGTGGCCAAAGGCAGGAGGAGGAGGAAAGAGAGGGAAGGGAAGCAGACAGCCTGCTCCTTCCGGCAGCCCTGCAAGTTCCTCTTGCTTCCGCCCCATAATGTTTCCTTTGCTATAATAGAGTCAGATGCAAGTTACACCAAAGGACAGAACTGGAAAGAAGCACAAGCATTTACTCTTTTGTGTCGCATTTACTGGGCTCTCCTAATTAAAAGCAGCTTGTGGTGCATGTCTATCTTCCATAGACTGAATGTGGCTATTTGAAATGCTACCCAGATACTTGGTTTTTGCCCACAGTTCTCTGGACACCCTTTTGCTTTTGCAGAGTCTTTATACAATTATATTTTTTAAAGTTCCTGCTTAATTTATTCCCCTACTTTTACATCATTTTACGTCCCGCCATCACTCTCCCTATCACAACTACAATTTTACCTTGATAGCACTTGTGGCTCAACCCACTGCCCATGAAGTGAGGAGGAAAAAAAGCAAACAAAGTAAATGAAAAAGCCCAAATTAGTTAATAAACGCTGTTTTTGGCTTAATCAGAAGCCCGATGCAGCAGGAACATAGTATTGAGTGTCCTGCTTCTGAAACATCAGACAGCATATCGGTTTGACCCCGAGGTTATCAGCGGCTGACTGAGGAGAAGCGCTTGATAGGTGAGATAGAAACAGGCTGCTCCAGTAAGTCTGGGTCGGGAAGAGTGGTGGGTTCGCTGCTACGTGATGTGGCGAAGGCGATCATGAAGGTACGTGTATTTCAGGCAAATTTTTTGGGAACTCATGGAGCTACACTGGGAAGCCAAAGCAGCAAGAGGAGGCATGGGATGAAAACAGAGCCCCTTTGGCTCCCGTGCTGGGTGGTGAGGCTGAAATGGACAGTCTCATTTGAAGTAGCAGCTGCTCCAAGTCTGCCCAGGTTTGTGAGTTTGGAGAACCTTGTGGAAAAAGGGCGAGAAGAGCTTGCTCACCAGGCAGGTTTTTCCAAGTTCTCAGAATTCTAATTACGACGGTGGGTGAGGAACGGCGATTTGCCAGTGTACCCTTGGCAACCTGTTTATATGGCCTTTCAAGTTAATACAAGGAATAGGTAAAATATGAACTGGCATACAGATTTAGCAAACCTCACACTCCTTCAAACGCTGCTTTACTATGTCACCCTTCCACTGCCCAGTTCTCAGATTCGCACACTGGGTTATGCCATACTTTATATATATGAGAATTCCCACTAGGTACAAAAGTGTTGCTAATAGGAAGCCATCAGTCTTTATAAAGTTGAGTCATTTCTTTTGAAAAGAATGAGAGGGAAGAAGGCCTTTGATGGGCCAAACGCTGCACCCCCTGATGCTGGCATAAATCCTGAACATCAGTGAATATTACAAAGGGACTGCTCAGGATTTACGCCACATAAGTCAAAGCAGAATGAGGCCTGATAACTGTTTATTTTTTTTTAAATGAAGGCTTTAAAATAAACCATATGGATTTTCACTTATATTAGATGTGTAAAGAGGTCTCTGAAGAGCAGTTTGTAAAAGCAGAGGAAACTTACACTGTGCATCAGACCATAGAGCAGAGCCAGGAATGCATCTAGAGCCCTGCGAGAGGCATTCAGCTCTGCAGGCAGTGCCTGTGGCAACTCTGGCTCGGGCGAAAGAGCTATATTCCTTTAAGCACAAGCTGGTGCACCATGTAGCAGAGAGGCTGTAGATTCAGCTGTGTTCTTACCTCACTTTCCCTTCTGCAGTGACCTCATCCTGTTACAATGCCACTATTCATGCAGATGGGGTGGAAGACTGCATACAAAAGTTTCATTTAGGCACATAAACATGAATATTTAGCCTGTTTGATTAGAAATGAAAGTCAAATGCTTCTACTTTTTTCAATCTGCAAGAGACTTTTTTATTTGTCAGTAATCCTGATTTTACAGGCCAGCATTGAAAAACAAGACAATGAATCACATGTAATAATTTCTGTGATAACCACGTTAATATCCTTGTTCTAAGTGATGCCACAGAGGCTTCTTTGGCTTAAAAATATTAGCAAGAGAGGGAAATAGAGCACATGCAAACGTGCACCAAGAGTAGGTAGAAGACTGGTTTTTAAAAAACGTCCTTGAGTATGATTCTCAGCATGTGTAAATCTATAGATATTCCTTGCTGAAACCCTAACCCCAAGCTGCTAGCAACTATTTCACTAAGTGGTTACTGTCTTTCACTCTGTGATTTTCACAGTTTTTCACCATGCATATAGTGAAAAACACTATAGAATTAATTTAGAATTAATCTGGAATTACTCTGCTGTTGAACTTTCTGAAGCTCAGGGTGTGAGTGCTTACTTACACCACCTGAATCAGCTCCATGGCTGGGGAGCCTCGGCTGCCCCCAGTCCACTGGTGCCACTAGAGAGCCATTCAGAAAACCTCACTTTAGGCTGTAATTAGCTCTTAACCAAAGTGATCTATTAACTCTGTTAGGAACTTTGGCTCCTGATTTAGACAGGTGCCTCAAATCGGGCTATGTAAATAAACCCCAGATAATTCCCATAGCCAAACCTGACACTCCACCAATTTCAAATGAAGATGAGCAATTAAATAATTTTGCCCCTGATTTTCTGTGCTCAGTGGTTCTCAGCCTTAGCTACCTCCCTGCCATGTCAACATTTCAGTGTTGATTCTGAACAACTTGTGGGGTACAGTGATTTGTGTTGACTGTGTTCTGTCTACTTGGATGTTTACTACGCCTGACTGAATTCTGCTGCCCATGAGTCTTCATGAGCTTTTCATGGGCTGTATCTCTTTATAATAAAAGAGTTTCTCTCACATGTTGCTATGCATAAGCAATCACACAACACAGCTGGTGGGAGTAAATTGCAGCAAAACAGAGCTATTTACAGAAATTGGGACACTATTCACTGCTCCAGAGTAAGAGCATTCCAGTTTTGCATGGGTGTCCGGTAACACTCAGAGTCTAAGTTCAAATAAACAGATCACAATTTACACATACAGTGCATGCACCACCACAGCTATTCATGTGTGGCCTAATCATAAACATATTACAAGTAAAAGGAACCATTTAATTTGACTTGGGTAATTCTAGTTGTTCCCATCACTGGGTACATAATTTTCTTTGTCCGTCTTCAAACAAGCCCTGATGCCTTTCTGTGTTCACTTCACTTGTACTGTACATGTCTTTGCAAATTCCCATCCTCCTTCAAAGGCCAATTTTCTGTCCGTAGTTGATATTGCTCTCAAGTTTCTTCCTTCTCCTTTGAAAGCTTCCTTGGCCTACTGCCTTCTTTGATGGGTTGGGGTTTTTTTTTGTCCTCATCTTCCCGAGCTTGTTAATAAAAAACAGGAGTTGAATTTCTGTCCTGTGAGCAGTTTGAGAAGGGACAGAACTGTCCATCACAACTCAGGAACTGAGGTCTGTCAACACTCTAGATGTTGCTGGTCAACACTGTCTACGGAATCAGCAAAATATTTTGCTGCTTCTCCCTGCTCTCCATCCTTGGTAATCTTTTATTCCCTCCCTAACCACAGTCTCGAATCTCTAGACAGCCTCATCAACATCTGGAATTACCCCATACTTTACTGTCAAATCCCCATCTGATGAACTGTTTCAGGTTCATGAGGACATTGCCCAGATCAAGGTAACAATAATGATACAAGCAAGATAATGGTTAGCTCCCAAATGGGACGTGGATGTTCATGGAGACTTGCACCCAGTGAAGACTGAGGCTGACAAGGGGTAAGCACCAATAAAAAGTATCCTGGGAAAATTATCTCCTGTGATTCACCTGCTAAATTACTGCTCTTCTGTCTTGCCTTTCCTTCATTTGCTGTTGTCCCACTTACTGTCAAGGAGGGACAGGGTTATGATGAGAGAAGGAAACAGCAAGCCTAGACTCTGCAAAGCAGATCTGAGGGGAGACTTGCTATAAATTTGTTAGCCAGTTAATTAAACACAACTTTACAGGGACTCTAATAGCTATTAATCTCAAACTGATGATGTTTAGAATTTTACAAGCATTTTGGTTTGATAATTTTCACAGACTCCTTCAGCTGTCCTGCTGAAGCAAATCCACCGATAGCATTTATGAATTCACATTTCTGGATGGATTACGGATCCCTTTCACCTGGAACAGTGAAAAGGGTCACAATTTCTGTAAATAGTCTAATTTTGCTGTAATTTTCTCTCACCAGCTGTGTTGTGTGACCCCTCGTACATAGCGACACTTGATAATACATTTTTTGTTATAGAGAGATAGAATCACAAAATCCCCATTTCCTTTCATGTTTGTCAGGGTAAACTGAGGTGCTGAGGGACACCTAAGCATGTCGTGTGTGTTGCAAACCATCTCTCCTTCTTCACTGGCTAGTGGGAAACATTCACACACATTTTGGCATCTGTTAAAGGTTTAAGAATTCCTCATCTTCCATCCAAAGAATCATCTTTCAAATCAAGATGAACTCTCAAAAGATGACAGCTCTGACCCAAAACACATCTTAAATGCTGCACTTGCAGAAAACTGATTGTTGCAAGATTCCACTGTGATGACTAAGCAAAAGTATGGAAGACCCTAAAAACTGCAGAAAAGGAAATTTTAGCATTGTTATTCAACGTAAATTCAACCCTGACAGATTAAATTTTACCCAGTGGCACTTTCAATTACATGCTTCAAATAAGGTTTTAATTTAGATTTAATAAGACAGTTATTGCATACTAATTAAATACTAATGGATTATTAAAAACATATTTTCTGCAGGTCTAACAATCCTATAGTAAGCACATCTATCTAAACTTGAATACACATGGTTTTAATCAGTCATGATTGGAATGAAGTTAAAACATAATTTCTGGAAGTTGAAGTATGTGATTGGACTCAAGAAGACAATTGCAGTATGTCTATTAGACAAACATGGAATTGATAGAAGAATTAATAGGGAATAATTACATTTATCTGCTAAATAATGGTATTGATTTAAAAGTATTCAGGTCATGTGCATTAATTGTATTTAAAGAGAAAAGGATATAGAAGAACGAATAGATTACATTAACAGACATACACAGGACAAGTCAGTAAATTGCATTTCTTTGAAAAATGATTCTCGACTAAAAGATATTTCATTATTCTTACATACAGATTTTTGCTTAGAAGTAGTATAGTGCACTTTTTATATACTGTCTGTTAACAGAAATATCTCTATCACTTGCCAAGAATGATGTCACATTTTTTGTCTTTGGCCAATTCCTTAGCCAATTGGAGTCTACTTCTGAAGCATGTAAAACTATCTTTCAAAAAACCTGGCAGTCTCATTGAACACTTCTACACATACTGATGTATTAGGTACCCCTAGCAACCCAGTAAACAGAAAATGATCTGGAGATTTATCTTAACTAAGAAATAATTTAGTAATTACAGGTATTTTAATTAGCATTGGTAAAGACATCCTTAAAAAGGACTGATTGTTTAATGACCAACCATGCTCTGTTGCTCTAGATCACAGAAGTCACTGTTACAGTGAAGTCTTTACCATGGCTGAGTCCATGTCAAGAGGGTGTGCACACCAAAGGAAGCCCTCATCACCAAACCTGTAACTAACACCTGGAACTGTAAAACAACAGTAAATGAAGCAAACTATCCGCACTGAAACTATTACCAGCTCTTTAGGACAATCTGACATTTCTCTGGACTATTGACACAAGCCTGAAAATAAACAGAGATCAAGTCCATCTTTCTGCAATGCGGGGATTACCAGCATTTGTTAATCTATTTATACTTTCTGCTCTTGGCAGATCCCTCTCAAAGTCTTTCGCAGAACAATCAGCTTGGGAGAGGAATAATTTCCCTTTAGTTACATCAGCGCAAAAGTGGAAATGAGGACTTTCACAGCAGGAGCCCCCTGTTAAATACCTTGGCACAAGATATGGCAACATAGCAGTCAAAAACTAATCACATGAAAAACGAAAATTAATTTGGTGGTCTCCCTGCATATGCCAGTTGTGAGTACTTTAAAGCTGCTCTCTGGGTCTGTGCTACAGCAGCAGGACAACCATTGGTAAAAAAAAAAGGTGCTGCAAGCCAGAATAGAGGTACCTTGGCAGGCTGTGTGGGTAAACTTGCATTGCTCCTGCCAGCACTACAATTATTAGATGCTATCATCCCCTTGCATTCACTAGTACATGCAAACTTTTAAAACAAACAAGCAAATCAACCACACAATGAAGTAATGGGCTGTTTTGCATCTCTCCTGGCACAGATTCAACCTCATTCATCTGATAGCCACGCTACTGAAACCAAAGCACAGAAAACTCAAAGTCAAACAAATGAAAACGCACAGACTCATTCGTGTACTCACTCTCCCAGACAGCGCAGGAAAGGAGAGACAATACAGAACATTTGCAGCGGTATCTGTGGGATGACAAGCACTTAAAGCCATTCCACAGCACAAGCTCCGACCTAGCGCTTGAGCCAAGTTTCAATGACATGCTTCAGTAACACGAATTGCTTACTGTTGGGCTTCATTTAACCATCCTGTTTCTAGCAGTTCTCTGAACTATGGCTTCTTCTCCCCGAGAATACAAAAGCCCAAGGTATGAGTTCATTGCTAAAGAACGAAAGCATCTCAGCAGCCCAGGCTGCCTGGTGATTTGCTGAGCTCCTCTGAGCCAGTTGTGAGTTTTCTTCTAATTTAACTGTTAAGGTTTAAGCTGAAAAGAATCCACTCAGTGAAGCACTGTATCTGTGTAAGCATGACCCTAATCCAAGCCAGGAACAACTCTCCAATAAGATTTTGTTGTTGTTGTTTAATTGAGGAAAAGTAGCGCTCTTAAAGCACTACAGTGTTAGCAGTAAAGACCAAGGTTATTAGGGTTTTGTAGAAATGCTGCGGTTTGGTCTCACCTTTACAAGAGATGTAGCTAAAGTGCCTTTTTATGCTTTTTATGAATCACTAGACAGGCAACAAGCTTTTTCCCACAGAAAGTTGCATTTGCCTCAGTGCTCCAAAGCAATCTGTAAAACCTGCGTCTATCACTGACTAATTATTACTGTTGAACAAATGTTTTTCTAATGCTTATATCTGAAGCCATCAGACAAACTATAATTTGTGACCAGCCTTTGTATTTGGTAATAGCCTAACGTGGCAGAGTCAGAATCCATTCATTAGCTCTGGCAGGCAGCTCCAGCCTTCTGTGCAAGGAGCAAAGATTAATGCAGACATTGTACTCAGGGTGGCCCTCGTACTGTGAACCCCATGGTTTCAGCTTCATTTACAAATAGAGAATTTTTTTCTTTGCTCAGGAATAACACTGTTAGTGAAATAAAGCAGTGATATTCATAAAGAAACTTAAACATGTAAGACATCCCCGATTTTTACATTATTTACACATAAACTAGGATATTCCTCCTATTTAGTTTAAATTATATGCCACTAGCTGTTCTTTGTCCTCCCAAATGCACTGGGACAATTTTTGATTCAGATGTGACTGACAGGTGGGAAAGGAAATGTTCCTACTTAGTAATGAAAATAACACCTACATGCAAAATAGTAGCATATTCCCAGAAAACAATTCAGGCATTTAGACATATCTTTTGCTCTATCTTCTTCAAAATAGGCAATCATGTAGTAAGACGTACTGTACTTTCCTACATTTCCAGTCTGCACTTCGTGTTGTTAGCTAACAGTTTATTTCTGACTTTTTGAGTTGGTTTAATTTATGTCATTCTTTTAATCCTAAGCATTTGTTCCTTATTGTAAATTTATCCTTTACACTTAAGCTCATGCTGATAGGAAAAAGTAATTTAATAGAGCAATTTAAGGCTTGGATCCCCAAGCTACTTGAGCATCTGCTTAATTAGATTCTGAAATCACACTCTGAAGAAGCACAAAGGCTCATAGTCTAACTGTGAACTGGGATGTTTATTGCCTGAGTTCTCTGTATTTTAATTTCATTCTATATCTGCCATCTATTAGCCAGGCACAATATGGAAACACTAGTAAACATTATCTGAATTGAACTGTAAATACCACACACAATTACTCTGAATTAAAGTTTAGAAGATTGTAAGGAAATAAGATATCTTGAGAATACGATGCTTACACTATCCATGCCTTTTGAATGTATTCATTTAGCTTAAAAGCAAAACAGAGATAGCATATCTCTTGCAGAGCTCATCAGTGACACCAGACAGACTACCCAACATCTCTTCAATAGCATCTTATTTTACTGAAACAAAAGGCTGAAGAAAAAGAAGGCATTCAATTCCACTCTGCCTTCTAGATAGAAAATATATATTCCCAAAATGCATGTTATTTGGAAGGTAATTGTCATGAAATTACAAGTTTGTCCATAATTTCTTAAATTATATATTTTTCATAATTCCTTTATGTGTGGGATTAACAGGAGTTACACTACTGTAATAAATTTACTTTTTCTCTTCTTTCTTCAAAGCAAAAGAAGTTAAATTTCAGTAACAGTTATGGCCTCAGGGAATCTAGGGTTTCACTAACACAATAGCAGTGAGTTTGTACAGCCCAAGACATCCAAGGAAAGCCACAAATAAGTGTCAAGATATCCTATTTCTCTACTGTGTGTATTTCTCTATCTCATAGTAGCTTTATTTCAAGTACACTTCATTTAGAGGTTCCCATTCCTTTGAACTCAGTTTGCACCACTAGAAGTGTACCTGCAAGTCTAGGGTCCTCTCTGATTGTCCTTCTGCATGCACATCCCCAACAGCCCCCTGTCCTGAACTTTAAGTCTTCCCCCATCCTAAACAGCCTCCCCTGAGGATGGGGAACCTTTCCATCGCTCAGGGCAGAATTAATGTGTTTGCAAGGCCAAAAAAACCCACACACCTTATTGCTATCCAAGAATAATGCCTAAAGAAGTAATAGCTGCATCCCCTGTGGCCACATGAGATGACTTCATGGGTCCTTCCAGACCCAGAGCTGCCAGCTCCCCTGGCCCTGCCAATTCAGAGGTCTTCCTGAACTGAACATATAAGTGATTTCTGCCCTCCAAACATCACCAAAGCCATTAATCATGATCTCATGGTATACACAAGGAAGAGAAAGAAATAGAAAGTGGTAAACTTCTCTTTTAAGTGCTTTTTGCTCTTTCCAAGTATTTCTAATAGAGACAGTTCTTCAGCGCCTGCTTCTCCACTGTTGTTTTAGCAATCACCAAGGAGACTATAGATAGGTAGATAGGTAGGTAGGTAGATGTATGTACATACATGTTATTTTAGAAAGGTAAGAGGACTGATCTAAGTGCTTCAGAAGCTGAGAAATGTGCTTTCAAGCAGATGAGGTGTCAAAGCCTGCTGAGCATTTACACACTGTCAGAGCAGAGCCTGGAGCATGGACTTGCTCAGGAGCAGAGACAGGAAGTAAATGAATCTGGAAGGACCACATGCCCAGTGAAGTTCATAGAAAGGCTTTGTGCATGCCACAGTGCATCAATAATATACCTTTTGTTAGATATAATAAAATCTTGGCAAAGACAGGTGATGACTCAGGAAGCACAAACAAATAGAGTCTCTGAAAAAGTAAGGAAAACAACTCCAGCCCGTTTCAAGTTTAAAAGAAATATTACCAAATCAAAAGCAACATCTGGCAACTGGTTTCCCTGCCACCCCAACTTAATCCCTACTGTGCTCCATTTAGCAAGGTCCAAAGGCCATGAAAGACAGGTAGTTAGGAGCTCCTACTCTCAGACAGATGAGGGACCATTTGTCCCCTAAGGAAGCTTCTGAATATAGAGCAGAAACACCCTCTATGAAGTTTCCAGAATGGAAACCAAAATATTTCTCTGAGGATATTTTTCCTCTACTCTTGGGCTAGTAACCTGATGTGCACCTTCTCACTTGAACTTTCTTCTCTGGGCACTGGTATGGTTGCAGCCTGTCGTGTTGCTGACCATGAAGAGGGTCCCAGAGCAGCCAGGGTGGCTGACTCACCTTGAAAGGCAAGGCAGGCAAATCTGGTTTATTTTGCATTTTGAACAAACAGTTAACATGCACACTAGAAGCTACCACATCTTAGCCAAGGGAACAGACTAGGCTTCCATCCTAAAAGTATGTTGGGCTGTGCCTTGACAAAAGGGCTCCACCACACCGCACAGATGAGCACTGAGATACCAACACTCTGCGGGTGCTCTTAGGAGCTGACACAGGAGGCATTAACCTCGCCTGTGCTGCTGGGTCCTGTGTTGCAAAAGGGTGTGGAGATGGCAGGCAACGTGGAAAGCAGCGGTCAGCATTGGGCGTTCTTCATCTCCGAAGAGTTGCTAATGCATGGTACTGCAAGCGAGGTCACGCATGAATTAAAGGACACCATTTCTCTATGTCCTGGAGGGGGCTTTTCAGATTGCCCCAACTGAAATTGTGGCTTTTCATATTCATTAGAAGAAAACAACACCCATACCACTAATAACTTAAGAGTCATCAAAAAGTGCTAGGCTATTAATAAATCACAGTGACATGTCTCAGTAAAGCTTCGGAGACAGAGAGAGAAATGCCAGTGAAAGACACTAAGGTTTTATGGTGGTGATGTCCCTAGGCCAAATCTATCCTTTGTGAAACTGTGCTAACACCATTAAAGACACCCCAAGGATGAATTAGACTCATTACATCTTACATTACATAATGAGATCTGTATAGGGGAATTTCTTACAGTTTTACTCCTACAGCTTCTAGCATTAAAGAGGATTTGTGTATCCCTAATCTTAAATCAAGTTTCTAAAGTATTTCAAGGCATACATCACCTAGATGACGTAAAACTAGTTTATGAAACAGGTTTCCAAAACAGAGATGCTTCAACGCTTGGCTTAGTCTGTTTCCCCACATTTCTATCAGCTGTTACACTGCTGTTGAAGTCCCACTCAGAACAAGACTGCACTTCCCAGCTAGAAGAAGTGAGCCCTAAGAGATGAGAAAATAAAAGCTGCTGATACCTTGTGATCTCCAGAGAACAAAAATTCCTGTGGCCACTGATAAAATAAGCCATTAACACACTGAAAAACTCTTCCCAGAAAAGCCATCTTCAGCTGTCTTCTTTTAGGTACCAGAAAAATAAAATTCAAGGCAAAGGACTTGTCTTTCCCACTATGGATTAAACCTAGGTGAAATGGAGTATATCCAAAGAAGTTAAAGGAGAAGGTGAAGTAAGACTGCATGTATGGTTGCAGGTTTTGTGCTGCTTTCAAGCCTCCGGAATAGAGCTCAGCTTGACATTGAAAAGCTTTGTAGAGGTTGGTCATTCTCTCAAACTTGACAGAGTCATAAATCCAAGGCACTGTGCAGCCAGGCACAGAGTTGTTTTTTTTTCCAGGATGAGAACACATCTGAAACAACACGCTCAGACAGTATGGTATTATTTACTTACAGCTGAGCTTAGGAGATCGGGTAGCAGCCTCAGAAATTATCCCAATTATTTGAAATTGCAGTATAGTGTAAGAATTCTGTCAAAAGAGAGAAGTGAAAGAGGCAGAGCAGTGGGAAAAATTAAGATGGCTTTTTTTTTAATAAAACAAAATGAACCAAGGCAAGTATTCAAAAATAAGTTACTGAAAACCATTTTATAAACTCTCTTTAAAATCTCTTAATAGCATTAGCTTACCTTTTGTTTTGTCTGAAGAAATATATATGAACCAATAATGTTCTCGTGAGATTTCATTACTGAAAAGGCTCATTAGAAAAGGCATTAAAATACTAATTACCTCATAAACTATTTAGTTGTGTACCCACTGGGATAGTACTTACGAGTGCTCAAGCTCTTCATAGATCCAGCTAATCAATTAATGCTCATTACAATCAGAAAGAGTATGCAGGCTGCAGCATGCAGGAGAAATAAATAAGTCAGAGGTTAGCAAAGAAAGTGATTTGGCTGTAACCGAGCCTCCCTTTGTAACACAACTGTTGTCTGCTACGATTTAATTTTAATCAGCCTTTTTGGTACTTCTGGTAACATGACTCTTCTTGTCTCGAGAATCTCAGCTATTGTTATTGCTCCTCAAAGTACATAATTTATTATGGGAGATACATCAAATGCTACACACAGATTCAAGCAGACAGGTAGAGTGTTCACTGATACCATGCTAATATTACCTACTGGGTGTGTAAAACAAGAGCAGAGGGGCTTGGGGGTGTGTCCTGGGTGGCTTTCTCCATCAAAGAAGAGAAGCAGCCGCAGAGACACGGATACACTGATGCTGTCCTGCAAAGTCCAACACCAGCGCCTGCCTAGCCTACACCAAGGCTCAGGAAGGGTCAGGAGGTGTCTGCTGGTGAGAACTGGGCTCTCGTGGTCCTTTACAAACACCGTGGGGGAAGAGGTCCTGCTTTACTCCCTGCAGAGGTGACACATACGCTCCTTCTCCTCAGAAGTACCAGGACTGCAGACTCTCTCCTTACTGGGTATGGCAGCCCAGTATCAGCAGTGGAAGTGCCTGGAGACTGCATTGAGCCTGTTGGGCTCCTCTTCTTCCCTTTGGCCTAGGCCCCTGCAGGGAGGCTCCTGGCCTAGTGCTGTCACCATCAGTGTGGATATGACCCATCATTTGTGATGCTAACATTCCACTGAGAAACAAAAGATGGGGAGTGACAGGCAGGCAGACTTCAGGCAAATGCCATTTCCCAAACGCCACTTCCCACATCATGATTTCTCCAGTCCTGTAACTGGCAGGAGGCTTAACAGAATTTACAGCAAATATTTTTTAAACAGAATTTAGAATCTGTTTAAAGACTTTCAGGACTTAATCCTGGTTGCTTATCTCCTTCACACATGCAACTCAAGAGAGCTTCACTTTTGCTTCAGACCTTGAAAGTGTGCAGAATGATCTTACATGCTTCAGAGAAATACATGTTCATGATCTCTTGCTTTCACTACGGAGGGAACAAACCAAAGATGGAAACTAGTAAAGTCAGGAAGTTTAGAGCTATTTCGTCCAGGCTGCTGTGATCAGGAGCCCTAGGGATAGCTTTTCCCCTTTACTCCTACAGGAGGAAAGCATATGCTGAATGGGTACTACAGTCATAGCTATGTTATTTGGAATTTTGTGGGCAGTATTAAACTAGCATCATGAGTCATATATACCAGTTTTACTAAGACTAGCAAAAACACATCTTGAATTTTAAGTGTAGTAGAAAGGGAAGTTTTACTTTCTAAAATCTTTAAAATTAGATCAAGCTACCTTATTTTCTTATTTCTTACTTAGATGAAGGATTTGGGTATCCTTGAACAATCCCAGTAACCACAAATTTCACCAAGGGCAATTCATTCCTATTTTAATTCTCAGTACTGATGCAGTTATATACCATTTTTCACATAAACTCTAGATTACCTCTGGGAACTCTGTATGCAACTAATTCAAACATTGCTTGGATCAAGTTTCCAATCAAACTAATCCACCACTAACATGATTTAGAAGACTGACAAGCCTCTGCAAATTCATGTAGCTGAACAAATTTCCTATTCTTTGTGCAAATAGTAGTCACCCTAACTGCTAGCAAGTAGTTTTGGATAACACACATGGATTTTCAGACATTAATTTTTCTTCGGCATTGTAAAGTATTTCAGGAAAAGTGGTTTCTTAACACAAAATAAGGTAATACACACCAAAATAGATGGATAAAGTTAGCCAAATATGCCTAGATAAGATTATGCTTGCACAGTAAAAGTGCATGGAATGAGGAGAAAAAAAGACCCACATGACCACAGAAAAGAAAAAATGGGCGTGTGCACAAACACGCACACATGCAAACATCTGACCAGTAAACCTGGAGCTCTTCAGATTGCTAGCACTTACTATCGCCTACCACTGCCTCTTGTTTAAATGAAGCACTCAAAAGCCCAGATTTTGTACACATCCAGATATTAATGTTTTGGCAGGATTTTTTAATTTAATAAAATTCCTAGAAGATGAAGCTAGAGCAGTATCTGTTACAAATCCCCAAATATATAGTTTTCTCTCTGACATAGTCACACGCTGCACACCAACACCAGCCTGCAGAGCAGCTGCACACGTCCATTAGATGGAAAGCAGATCAGGACTTCCCCCACCCTTATCCTGGGTATCTCCTGGCTGCTTTGTTGGCAGCCAAAACAAAGTCCACGCTTAACCTCATGCTAAAGAGCCTCTGTTAACAGTCAGGGAACACAGTCCATCCTCTTTACATACATTTCTCCTGAACCACAAGCAGCACATAAAGCAGACTCTAGTCAAATCCAGTAATGATGCTAGGTATTTTGGGAAGAAAAAAAAAGGCAAAAAGTTGGCACAGTAAGGCAAATGTCATACTTCAGTGTATAGTGGTGTTCTGTCAGAAGCCAGACATATTAAAAATATTTACATAATTTAAAATAATTTGTACAGGTCTAGTAAAGTCTATTTTGGGCTTTGGGCTTTAATAAAAGTTTAAACATTTGCTAGATCCCATTGGACTTAATGTGTAACCTTGGCATTTGAGGGCAGTATTGAGGATATGCCATTACTAAACTTTTCATATTAGTACGAGTGTGAACTGAAATACCAAAATAAAAATATAACAATATTTCTTGCGACTTGAAAACAGTCCTGGACTTTATATGTATTTCCAGATGGGAAACTAAAAATGTACTCTGTGTTTGCACATGTATATTCAGCGGCGGCTTTTAGTCTAATTTAAACATTCCAGAATAATGTGGCCTAAATATAACAACATGAATCATCCATCACTTTCAAAGAAATATCTGGCAATTTTTCATAATGAATCATTAGGGACAGATACCAATACCTGTCACAAAACTGCTGGTGATTATTTGGTGTGATGAATCAATTATAAAAATCTCCTGATGTTGTTTTGGGGATTAGAGAAAATAATTTATCTTTAAATATTATGTAATGAACACCTACGGGAAGCAGAGTTGAAAAATTAAGTCAGATAAAGTTCATATAAGATTCTGGAAGAGTTGTCAAAACACCAGTGTGCAAGATTAAGAGGCAAATATGTACTAAATATTTAGTGTATAAAATGCTATGAATAATCTTCCCAAAACGTGCTCTGTAGTCAGACTATATATAGCTGTAAAACATTCTGTAAAATACAGAATATGGATTCTAAACAAAATGATGTTAAAGCCAAAGTAAACAAAATGCTTACCTGGCAGTATCAAATTCTGGAAGGGCCAGAGCTTGCCTAAAGGAAATGTTGAGATTCAGAAGTATAAACTACGTCCTCAGCTGATGCAAAAACCATACAATTCCTTTGAAATCAACTTACACAGGTTTACAGCTGAGGATCAGGGCTAAATTTTAAAAGTAATCTTTGAATATACCAAAAATTTTCATTCTGATTTCTAAAGCTAGAGGATTACAAAATTCTATTTTAAGTTGCTTATGGGGCTTGTCTCCTTTCTGAACACTCATTTTGGAAAATTAAAATGGAGAGGAGAAGAGAGGAGTTGCAGTGAAAAGGTAGATGCTTTGTTTTAAATTGTTTCCAGCAGACTGAATGAAACTACAGGAATCCTGTTTGCTGTTTTCTATTTTACAAAGGCTTTCTTTCTTTTTTCTTTACAATATAATTTTAAGACCAAGCTTTCATGAATGAAAATGTATATAATGAAGGTAACAATCAGAAATTAAAGTACTTCCACATTGATATTGTTACTAAATGAAGAATCTGATATCATCTTAAAATAATATTTGTAGAACATTTTTCAATATGGAAATGAGTTGGTTTCAGTGTGACTTTAATTTATAAAACGGGAATTAAAAAAAGCACATCCATGACTAGAAGAGGAAGGTTTTGCATAAGTGGAATTCTATTCCTAAAAAATCTGACAGACTTTTGGTCAAATCACGCTGGTTCATCTTCAGCTGGTCAAAGTCCACGTTCCCCCTGCCTCTGCAATATTCCAGCTATGTTAAGTATTTCACTGCCTTCTTCATAATGTAGGTGACTTAAAACAAGGGCAACTATCTAAAGCAGAGTAACTTGGATGTGCCCACATTGCCAGAGAAACTGCGTCCAGTCCCCAGCGTGTGAGCAACAAACTGAGTACAGACAGCTCAGGTCCCCGGGGTGGGGGGGCATCCCGTAAAGTGGGGATGCAGCAATCGCAGAATAAAGAGGATACAGAGTGCAGAGGACACAACTCAGTATGCCACATCCCCCCTACAGAGCACATCTGAGAAGGTTGTTCATAGCATTTCATAAACTAAAATCTCAGATACATTTAACTGGCCGGCAACTTGCTAGTAAAAACCAGAGCTGAGCAAAGTTTGCTGCGTAAGTGTTTCCAGGGTGGGAGACCCAGCCTGTCCCAGTTTTTAAATTGCCTCCTTCATAATTATCTGAACATAAATAAGAGATGTTGCACTAATGAACATCTGGAAGACAGAATATAGTCTTCCCACCACTGAAAAGTGTCACCGGCCATATCTGACAGAAGAAACAACAAATGCTGTGAACATTTCCTCGGACTGCACATAGCTTGTGGCAGTGTTTCCAAAGTCTGTGATCTTAGAAGGAGCTCTACAGGGGTATTCGTTAGTCCTGGTTTGGATATGGTTGACATTATGTGAAAGTAAGTGCTCTCCTGAGATTTCAGTGAAAGCCACGATGCCAGGGAAGCTGATCTCACAAGGCTTCCATCATCTCGGATGACAGAAGTCTCAGAAGATCAGTTAATTTTTGTCATTCTGAGCCAAAATCTCATCAGTAAAGTTCAGGAAATTTCATGGGCATTAAATCCAAACACAAACTGCCACCTTCATTTGGATTTGAATCCTAAATTTGAGCCTGCACCTCCTGTAAGCTTGAGGAGTTCAGTTTCCCCATTCTTTCACTAGTCCTGAAAAAACAGTGTATTTCAACAATTATACTGATATTATGAATATTAATATTAACTTGAAAAAACCTTATACATAAATTCTACTCAGACAATAATTGTGTTTTCTGGAACTGGCAGCCAGAAATTCTTCTGTGCTTGTTTCAGCTCTTCCACTGACAAATTGTGTGGCCTCAGTGAGTCACTTCACTTTTCTCTCTCAGTTCAACAGTCTGAAATTATTTATCTCACAGGAAGGCTATCATAATTAATAAACTGCTTCAGTAGCTACTGTATATTTTTTAGAAAATGCTTTTTAAGCCTGTTCATAAAGAAGAGATTTATTGCCATGAGAATTTTGGTTTCAGATCTTGTGTCCTCGGTGGTTAAAATATGGGGTTGGTAAAGTGTGTAAAACCATCTCCACCCCAAAGACCACCACTTGTCATGAGATGCACTAGCATTTCCCAATCAAACGCTGGGCTTATTGTACAACAGGCTGAAGTGCAAAACAATTTCCATTATTCGTGGACCTTGCAAAAGTCTTGGAAAATGAAAGATGTACAAATTTCAAGCAAGAGACTGAAATATATCTATGTGAAGCAGAACTTCCCTGTAATTCAACCTTTGGGGTTTTTTTCAAATTTCCTTTTTCCCTGGCTTCGTTACCATAAGGACTTGTTTTTACTTTCACCAGCACCCAGTGACACACAACTTCGCACAAACAAAACCTTTTCCATAAAGGACAGTTGGGCACCAAGTAAATTACCCTCACATATACAGATGTATCAGACTTAAGTTTCAAAACCTTATGACACACAAAATCCAGCAGTTCATGTGTTGGGCCAGATGATAGCTACAGCAAGCAAATATTAGGATTGTATTTCAGTTATTACTATGGTTACAAAATCAGGGTGGACACTGGAGAGAAAAGGAGAAAGAGAAACAAATCTACAAAGACAGTAAATCCTCTGAGGAAAGAGAGGGTGGTGGAGAAACAGGGAGAAAGAGAAAGGGTGAGGGCTGGTGGGTGGGGGAGAATGCGAGGTCACTTTAACACCCAGCTGAATCAAGGCAAACAAAATAATAAAAATCCAAGTTCTTCTAGGGAAATAGTGCTGATAAGATCACTGCAGGATAAAGTGACACAAAGAAAGAAAAATGCAAGGAATTGTTACAACTTGTGCCTGCAAGAAGCAACGCAATTTGTATGCACTCGGGAGAAGCAGGATCAGATATTCGGCACATATTTGCAGCAGCTATGAGTAACTGCACCGCCTTGCTTCCCTAGTGAACTTACTGAGCCACTGACAGCTTAAGAGGAATTAGTTCCTACCCAGTCTAGTTCATAATCCAGAATTTAGGCATGACGGGTGCAAGGTCCTGTTTCAGTAAACAAACCAGAATACGATCAGCTTCACCCATCACGAGAATACCTTAATCCACGGCAAGGCACACTGTCTGACGGCAAAGCTACTGCCCGGGGAAGATTTTAAAGCACAGATCAGGAGCACACGGAAAATTTGGCTTTGGAAACTCAAAAACATAAGCACAAATATAACAGGAGATACAATTTCAGAATAGTGACTTTTGTCAACAGTTGCAGAAGCACGGTGGTTTTTAAGTATACAACATCCCCTTCTGTGAAAACACTTCTCAGTTACTGATGCAATAAATTTTGTCACAACTCTCTTTTTATTTGGAAGACTTCACTTTGTGCCTTTTTTTTTTTCTCTTATGCTGCTTTCATTGTTTTATTGTGAAGGACAAGATGAGCAATTGCTGTTGAAAGCTCTGCAAAGATGCAACATTTTTCCTTCTGCTCAGTAGCCCAGAATCCATGCAAAGAAAAGCCTTCTGGCCCTGAAGCAATGTGTGCTGCTCTACTAAAGTGATTCCATTCCCAGCCAGCTTGATAGGAAAACATAGACTTCAAACCATTCATTTTGTTCAACAAATATCTTCAGTCACCAAGTGTTAAGTAGCTAAACTTAGAGCTTCAGTGTCTCTGATCCTGCCTGGACTGTCTATGTCAGCCTCTTGCCTGAAATCAGTACGGAAACCTTGCAGACCTGGCCCCAGAGCTGGAACCCAGAGGGAAGTCCTTCCCAAGGCCACCAGCTGTTTGGGCAGCACTCTTTGCTTCCACATCCAGGGGCTGCTGCAACGTCTGAACCAACTACGAGGGCAGGGCTGGGGTAAGAGCTGACTCCAGCTGCTTCTAGCTTTGCACCAGTTGCAGCATCACAGCTCAGGGGCACGGAAACACATTATTTGTAACACAAGGAGCAGCAGAGGACTCCATCCAAACTTAAACCCCAATCTGCATCCAATGAGAGCCCTCCACCTTTGTGGCCGAGCCTTTTTCATTTGGCTGACATGTTCTGTTCCTGGAGATAGTGAGCTGTGCCTGTCTCAGAGCCGTATGAAATGCACCCAGGTCTCTGCCGACAGTCTGGCCTTTCCTCTGAGATGCAGAGCTGAGTGACACTTGGACAAGGATTTTCATGGCCACCAGTAGGGTCTGGATCCTTATGTCTAATTAAGTTGAATGAAGATTAGTGCTGATGACAAGTGGCCCACTGCAATTTCTTTCACTTCTCTCCTCCTCCTCTGCCAAACATATCTGGCATTCTTAGGTAAATTAGGAGGTTCAGTTATTTTACTGTTAGGAACATGAGCTCTACTGATTTATTACTTTTCTTTCCTGGTTATGTTTTCACTCCTTCAGCTAACAGATATTTTCAAATTGATTTTTTTATTATTGCAGTTCAACCTAGTATGCTTACAAGGCAAAAACAATAGCTCACAGTCCTATGCACTTCGGATAAAGGAATAATTTCTTTTCTTGTTTAAAGAACCATGCAGATTCTGTCAGGAATGCAGGCACAGCCAAGCTACATGTATGACATTTTATTTAAATTTTATAAAACCAGCAAGTGGTAGACAGAAAGTGTAAAAGAAAAAGTTAACAGGTCAAAATGAGAACTGTATTTTTAAGTTCAATTCTTTCATTGCCAGTCTGCTTTTTACACCTCCTTTCAGAGGTCATAAATTTCTACAGGTAAAGATCAACGCCTTGCAAAATTCAGATATAAAGGCATCAGCTCCATCAAAAAGACCTGCTGTCACCCAAGCTTCCAGCAGTTCAGTTCACACTATTTATCTTTCACTCCAGCAATCCACACGGTATTGCACTTCCGAGTTCTAAAACCTCCAATACTCTGAAACTGCGAAACCAAATTGTGTGTAGGCAGTATATTAAGGCAAAGGCACCACCAACAATTCCAACTTCATAATACTTTCAGCCTACTGAACCACATGTTAATATGCTACACATGCTACTCTGCATACTTTTACCATGTACACTTCAGAGCGGTACGTTTCCTCCTCTTTCCAACGCAATATATTTTAATATAAAATCAATGTGTGTTTTTGGTGGGCAGCTTATGGGTTTTATCCTCTCAGCTCTGAATCTAAGAAGAAAGCAGTATTGATTCAGATGTTCGCTCGATTATTCACTAGGACAGTTTTAAAGCATTAGGTGATAACCTAATTGAGAGGCACACGGTGAGGGAAACTGAGATTGCTGTGATAAATTAAATCAGTTCTGGGATGCCATCTACAATACCTTAATACTTGACGGAACATTCTCCTGAAAAACAGTTAAACTAGGAAATGAGTATCTTGGGTGCCAGAATGTGGCTTTCCATAAATACCAGGTAATACAAGCTGATTAAAATATGTATTGCTTATTATAGAAACATTACATTAATGAAACACATATTCTGTTTGTGTTTGTAGATGTGCTTGTATATCAGACAATGTACAAATTTATCAGTCTGGATTCCACTTCCTACTACAAGCAAATTATGAACCAATCAAGGGTGTGAATCTTCTGCAGTCTATCTGCTTTCTTTAAAAAACCTGGCATCACACAGCATTCATACTGATATTAATTATTCATATGCATTTTACAGAAGCAAATTAACTCACACATGTCATCAAATAGTTTTATGACTGCTGCACACCTAAGAGTGCTTGCATTGCTCAGGTACATAATCCATGAGGCCAGAAGGATTTGGTCTCACATCTGGGTCTCACATTTAGAGGAGCCTGTCCTGCATTCTCTCACGTAGGCCCCCCCAAAAGTGCTGATACATCTCCCATGGATTTGGTCACCTGATGGATGAATCAGGCCTAAAGTCCTCCTGACTTCTCCAGTTACTTCAGTCACTAGCTACAAGCATCTTGGATGACTCTGTCTAGTGTTCGACACATACACTCTTCTCAGAGTGGGGCCAGCCAAAGAGAATATAAGCAATGCTGAATTCACCAGCAGTAATAGCATTAGCAGAATTCAGGGAAATCTGAAATTTCTTCCTAATGCAGGACACAGTCCTGGTAAGGTACTAAGCACCTTCACTTTGACTTTTTTGAAAAAAGTCACCAGAGTATGTGAAGTCTCCTGCTTTAAGCATGAAGAAAAGTGAAACAGTTAATAATAAGAACAAACATGGCTGTAATACAGATGATTCTGATTTAAAATCCATGAACATACATGTAAGAAATAATTTTGCTCTGAATATTTCCCACATTTTTTCTACTTTGTATTCATGTGGAGTATTGTTAAGAGATTCCTATTCCTCAAAGCAATGGCTAAACAAAGAGGGTTTTTACATTACATGTGTGCTCATACAGAAACAAAGTATAAAACTAGAATATTGAAATATAGAATAATAAAAAAAATGACACCTGCATTTGAAAAGAAGAAAGGACTCGGAGCTCTGAATCATACCTCTTACTCTTAAGAGTTAATGTGCGCAGATTATTTCCACCCTTGGAAGGGCAGAAGGGCAGAAAGGCCCTGAGAAGCAAAAGTGCTGCTTTTTCACTACACCATATTTTGGAACCGATAGCAATTTCTTCATATATTAGAATGCCTTCACACATTACATTTAGGGACAAAACCTGCTTGCCCAGATTAAAAATTAATTTGAGTTAATGCACAGTTTCAGTTATTAAAGCACAGAATTCTCACCATATGCACCAATAATTTAATCTTGTTCTTAAGTAGCCTCACACTACCAGTAAAAAAGAGGCAGGGGGTGTGGGCAGAGAGTAAACTAGAGAACCTTTAGTCCCCAAAAGAGATGCCAGTTTTGGATTTATTCAGCCAAGGAGTATTTAGCTTGGCTCAACTACACTTGCATTGAAAAAACACTTGCCTATTCCAAAAAGTTTTTAACAAGCTCTGCTGCAGATGCTGTTGCCATTTGGCATGTCACCATCACTGTGTGGTACAGCAGAGAGAACTCTCGACCACAGGTTTTCCTTGGCTGGGGGAGCCAGCATTTTTGGCTATCATTCTTCTTCTGGCCAACTGGCTGCATGTTTACGGAGTGTGGTTTTAGACAGAGTGTTAACAGAGGTTGGGTTAGCAGCCTAACCCAGACCAACAGTGAGGCGAAGGCATGACCTATCCAACCTAAGAAAACAGAGGTAGAGGAAGCTTGTAGATGTTGTTGCTCTTAACCCACAGTCTCTTGCATGCACCATACCTATAGACAAGTAGATATTTTTCTTTGCCTCAGGATAGATGACAACAACTTTAAAAGTCGTACCAGTCAAAGTAGAAATACATAAAAATATGTGGTTGCTTAATCTTTGTCGGCTTGATTTCATTCTCTCACTTATGACAATTTTACCTTGGCGAAATGCCACTGAAAGAAGTTCAATGAAGTTGTTCCTGTTTTCTACTATGATGAGATATCTTGGGAGGATAAAAATCCTACAGAGTGAAAACTAAAAACTTCTGTCCTCCTATTTCCATTAGACAGCAAATGGCAGTTCTGAAACTGAAAAAGCCTAAGTGTTTCTACATTGATGCACTTGATTCCAAGGATATTAGTGCCGAATACCTCCACAAGAGTGCATATATAGCTGGGGAAAATTTACAACTGCCCGCCTGTAGTTTAGTTTACCTACATTAATCCTATACCAGTACATATGCCTGAGAAACCTTTTAAGACCTTTTAAGATGTAGAACAACTGAAAAAAACATTTTTGGTTTTTTGTTATGACATTTGACTTGTATAAATAAATAACAGTTATCCAAATTCTGACACTTCTTTGTGAGGGGAATACCTTTGCTGCATTCCAGAAAAAGAAAATATCCCAGTTTTATATTTATTGTTTGGTGTGCTTCTCTAGCACTGTCATTACCATGACACACCATGCTCCTATCTGGAGAAAACTAGGATTATGCACACTCCCTCCACACCATACACTTTACTATTTGGCAATTTTCTTTAAGTCAAACACAGACACCATAAGAGAAACAGCCAGACCATTTCCTTAAATTCTACTAATCTGCAGCAAAAATCCCATGTATTACAGTATGGATCAGGCAGCTCACCCTTCAGTTCCCTCTCACCGAGAGATCAGTTAGGACTAGGAACATCTTGGAAGTTCATAGACACAAAGGCAATTTACTGCAACATATTAAAAAAGAGCATAACGTATGACTAAGAATGAAGTAAGCAGTGTCTGGCTACATCCCCCCACTGTCTGGGTAACTGGTATGCAAGAGCAATATGAGAAAATACAGTAATTTAAAAAAAAATTATCTTTTTACCATTTTGGCTTCTGAATGCATTGGGGGGACTTGAGGTGAAGCACACGGATTATTGAGGTTCGGCCCCTGCATCCCCATGATGTTGGAGTTCATTGACATTTGTCGCTCCATCTTTTAAAAGAAAAAAAAAGGTTTGAAAACATCTGGAGACATTTGCAAGAATTTACTCTCAGTTTCTATTTAAATGGACTCAGCTTTATTTCTTCAAGTCATGACTGGAAAAATAACAATCTGTGTCATGAATTGCATGTGTGTATGCACACAGGCGTGTGTTTCATCAGAATCGGCCCTGAAAACTCACAGCCAATTATAAAGAAAGGGGTTCTTTAATAAACAAATGTAGCAGCCACCCAGGTTTGTGCTTTTTTGTAATGATTTTCTCCCTTTCAGTATAACAACACTCAGAGTTAAGTGGTTTTAAAAGCATCGCTGTATAAAATTGTAGCTTCCCCTACCAGTGCAGCCCAACTTAGCTTGTTAAAAGCATAAATAAAAATCTACAATCTCAAGCATATGGAAAACAAGTTGGCTGTTTTCCCTTCACTCGGGCTGCTCAGCTGGGAAGAGTTTTCCATATGTCTTCTAAGGGAAACTTTCATGCACGGCTGAGATAGCAAAAAAACAAAGCAGAACTTCTCCTGGCTGTTCAGAGCCCTTTCTGCAAGCTAATCTCACTAGGCTGGGAGGGAGCGATACAATTTTCAAACAAAATCTAATGGCAGTTAAGTCATGTATAAAATAATTTCCTGGAGTGTATTCCCCAAAAAGGGACAAGCCCCATACACTGTTGGGCATTGCCAGGGGTGGTAAGCAGGGTTATGGTGCTGCTTCCAGCCGGTGCTGAGCATCCTGTCTTGTTTCGAGCCAGTCCCCCGAATCTTTGGCTCTTACGAAAAAGAAGCTTTTGTTCCTTTTGAGCATTCCAAGCAGGAGAGGTTTTTTTTGTGCCCTATGGTGAGGTGTTTTCTCCCACCCTCCATGATGTCTGCAAGAATGGGTTATGGGGAAATGTTAATATCCCACTGCACGTTGGCAGAGAAGAGCTGCCTCTGCCAAGGCCCCTTACCCTCTCTCCATGGGGCAGGAGCAGCTCCCACTCCATCTCCTCTGCAGCCCTTTCAGGAGGGCTGTGGGGCAGGAGCTGCAGCTGGGGCAGCCAGTGCTGACAAGGTCTGTCTTGCTTCCATGCTCTTATCTCCAGGGCTCTCAGTCAGAGCACACCTGCTTGTCTGCACGGAAAGCTGCCCAAAGGCTCCCCAGCAGCAGACGGAAGCCACTGAACTTACACTGTTGTTGGATGTTTGCTCCATTTCAGGTTCCTTGTGAATCATGCCACAAAAAACTTCCCAGAGTGACATGTCTTATATATTTTTGTTAAACTTCCTGGTTGATATTCCAGGACAGTCTTATTGTCAAGTTACTAATTAATAACTTATTAATGACTGCTCAAATAGCAGCCAAACCTGCATCTTTGTATCCTTGTGGAGTGTCCCCCTTTATCCAGCAAAGCCAGAACAAGCAGTGCTTTCCATCCTACCGTGGTCCATTGCTCTCAGGTTGTCTTCCAAACTGAACAGAGTGAAATGAAGCAAAAACTTCTTTCTCCATCCTCTCTTCCACATGTCATCCTTACTTATCTCCACCCCTAACCTGCCTTTTATACTGAAAGGTTGTTAAAATCATTTAAGGTTTGAAGTTAAAATTGTAAAGCACCCCTTTGGCTCCCTAAGATGGGAAATATTCCCATCCCTCAAGAAGTGAGTGAAAGGTGGGCAGCAATCATTACCTAATTCTAAAGAAGTGCAAGTTTGCAGGCCAGAAAAGTTAGTGACATTTCTTTCTTGTTAACTGGTTATCTCCCACACAAGAGGATCACTTAGAGTTCACTGACATGACTGGCTTTTCCTGTTTTGTCTAAACTCAGAAAAATCTTTTTGTTCCAGCACAGACATACTGATCACACCTACATGAACAAGTGTGAAAATTGGAAACTGTAGTCTCATGTAAACTGCTTCTAATCACTCTCACAGTAACTGGAATGCCATTAACTGAATCAGAAATACTCTTGTCTACGGTGAATCACTGAAAAAGGTCCAGCTTCCTTAATTCATTACACTTTGATTTTTTTGAAAATCCAGCAGACTTTCACCTCTGCATAGACTGAATCAAACACAAAACAACCTTCTTCCCTGCAAAAAAATCCAAACAAAAAAACTTACAGGCATGAGTACAGCAGAAGATCCTGGCATGGTAGGGTTGGGCAGGGTGCCGGGCATAGAGGCAGGCATAGGCTGTCTTTGTCGGTTGTGTAGGTGCAGTAGTGAAGACAGAGAACCTGGGACAGGCCTAGAAGAAAAGAAAAGAAAAGAAAGTTGTCATGGGCTATGGAGACCAGAACAAGCCTTACTGTGCCAATCTTTGGTAGGCACAGGCAACTCCAGACAAGCAGGTGCAGATAAACCAATCCAGGATTTGTCCTTTCCTGCAAAAATCAGTGGAACATAAAGTTTTCAAGAAGAAGATGAATCACCTTCTTCTCTTCATCAGTTAAAACACCAGTAGTTTATCTGATATAACATGAATATAAATGTATCAGCTGGCCTCTGTTTGTGCACCTCTGCATCTTTCAGTGGCTAGCAAAATATTTCTACAGACAAAGCAGGAAGATTTCCTGGCATTAGTGCACTGCTGTGAATTTAGCCCTCAGGAACAAAAATATCTGGATGATAGTCTTGCAGACTATGACAGAATATTAACCACTCTTACATTAATTTTCAAGTTTTATCACCCATAAATAAACTACTCTAAAATGAGTATTTCAACTCACTCTTGATATTCTCTCCTGTGAAACTCTACCAAGCCTTTGTTCCAAAGCAAGCTTACTAATTTTCCACTTAGCACACCACCAGGACACAAAAAATGGGAAAAAATATTAAAAATAAAATTAGGAAAGTTACATTCAGACTAAGCAGTTTATAAAAGCAAAATGTATGGACTATAGAAAAGCAGAGTGAGTTATTTTGGCAAAAGGGGTTCTAAAGATTTAGAAGGATTTTTTAAAGTACAGCATGGGGAAAACAGTGCATGTGAGAAAGCAGGCACACTCACAAAGAAGAATCGTAAAATTAATGGATTAAACAAATCTGGGACTATACTTTGAAAATAGCCTTTAAGAATGCAGTCTTGGGAGTTATTTATATTAATGAGTTTTTTGTTGGTTTGGGGATTTTATTAGTTTTGAAGAAAATATGAGTTGCTTGAAGTTTGGGGTGAGTATAAGTTGCTACCTTTTCAAAAAGCTTGAAAATAAAGTTTTCACCTACAATGACTCAAAAAACATTGCTAGTATGAGTAGGTATGTCAAACAGAATGCTATTCTGTATAGCACAAGGTTTAGACTGTTTATTGGGAAGAGATATCCTCTAAAGATATGGGAAGGACTGGAGAAGAGGGTGCATAGTCTGGGAGCTTGAAAAGCCTCTGCAGGGGGGAGCACAGAAAGAGCCTAAGATGTTTGGAGCCTCTAAACATCACAGTTGGCTTTCCACCTTGGCAGAAGCACCTTTGCTTCAGTGATGAATCCACAGATGGCCATGAAAATTGGGCTGACCTGGTCAGGGAAGGAGAGTCATAATCCTAGAGCTGCAAGGTGGAAGACTATTCCACTTGGTCTGAACTGTGTCGCATCAAATGATGCGGGTTTATTCCTGCCCCTCCAACTGTGAGTGGTACTGGCAACCGTGAATACATACACACCTGCTCTAACTTTAGCTGTCACTTCCAGTTATCTAACAACACACACAAAAAGTCCAACAGCTGTGAGCAATGGGATTCACAGACATCTAGTATGAAGGACACCACATCCAGGCTTCCGAAGCATAGGTGCCTGTCTGAGGGGAAAACCATCTTCTTCTGACGTACAAGTATCATTCTCTTTTGCCAAGACTTAAAACCACCCAATGCCCTCTCCCTTAAAACTCCCCAGTATTTCTCATCCTTGGACTTGCAGTCCTTCAACCCTTATCTCTTCAACCCCGTTGCCCCAGAAACATTTCTGTTCCAACAAATGGCACCTCAAAGTCCTTGCCTTGCCAATTCTCTCATACTCAGACATTCTGCTCCTCCCAACCCTCTGCCCTCAGCTGCCCTCTTTTAGGAGCTGCCCATGACTGAACCCATCCTTCTATCTTGGTTCTCCATGGAGAGAAAAAAGCATGTGTTTTGAAGGCTGTGTTAAAAAACCTCCTAGACACATACAGTACTTATTCAGAATGGGAAAAAAGAAACCCCAAAATAAAAACAAATGTATCTTAGATACAGACAAGGAGTTCTTCCTATGCCTCCCTGGTTATCTACTGATGGAGGAATGTACTTATGTCTTCATATCACCCCAAAAAACTCAAGACAAGGTCTCCCAAATATATGGTGCAATCCTGTGAGAGAGTGCAGTAAGTACTGTGAGGGAGCATGAATGGGCTTCTGGGATAGGGCACTCTACAGTCAGCTCAGCACAAGGCTAGGCCTGGGGAGCTGTGGAGGTGGTGCATGTGGAATGGATGCAGTGCAGGAAAAATGAGCTCAGAAAACACACTCAATGTACACAGACCCTGACCCATTCTACTGCCCACTTAAACTGTCCTTGCACCAGCACTCATTCACACATGAGGACTGACAAATCAACAGGACAGGGTCAAAGTAGCATGAAAAGCAGATTCAGTGGTCTTTTGAAAACAAAAAAGTGAGGAGAGACCAGGTTGAATGTGAGGAGGAGAATGATCTCAGTTTGGTTTCTAGAGGCTGTGGTGCCCCGCTCCAAGCAGGGTCCACTCCCCACTGGGTCATCCTCACCAAAACTACTGCCCTGCAGAGCAGCAGACAACAAGCTCAAACAGGTCTTCTCTACGTCGTGCTTTAAAGTCCACGTGCCAGGCAGAAGGACTGGGACCCCCACGCTGGGGCATCTGAGCAGAACAGTGTGCTGCAGCCCCTGCTGGGGACACACATGGGGCTTCCTCCCACACACTGGGCAGCGAGGAGTGGCAGGAAGAGAGAAAGCACTGGCATACTCTCCCCCCTGTCCTGGAGCAAGACTGAGGTGTGCACCCACCTGCCCACCATGGAGCCCTCTGAGCCCACCAGCTTAGGCAGAGTCTATGGGAACTGCACTGAGTAGCCAGAGCCAAGCTTTCAATAAAAATACCACTTGAGTTTTCAGTGGGACCAAAGTAAAACAAGCACCGTGACAACAGCCCCCCCACACCTTTATTCATTTTGAGAGTGTCCCACATACAGACCCTTTGCACAATTCACCAGTTTTATAAGCATAGGCGTTAGCCTGTTTGACAGAAACTTATTTTGGCCTGACCTATACAATTTGTGCAAGTGATTCTCAAGGGACTGCATGGTTCGAGTTTTGCTTATATGTTCCAGAGTCAAAAAAATTTCCAAATTTGCTTTAATGAGTTTGGGAATATGGGGCTTGGGCAAAAGGGAATTATTGGTGTTTATTAAAATGGCAAAGAAGCTTCCTTGCTGTCCCCAATTTTACCTTTAATGCTGTTTTATTTTAAGGGAGGACAAATACTTTACACCTAGCTAGAGTGAAAAAAAAAATCCTCAGTACTTCAGGTATGTTTTCTTGCTGCACTCCTGCTCATCTGTTCCCAAGATCTGCTTTTCAGAAGACATGCAGAGCAGTCAGAGAAACCTTGAGCTTCAAGGCTGACCCTCTGTGTTGAAAAGCCTGCCGTGCTCCTGCCATCAATAAGAGAGCTGCATAATGCACACCGGATTCCCCCTCCCCGTATCAGGGAAACTGACATTGGCCAGCACTCATGGATACTTCTGTTGCTCCTACACTGAACACAGGTCATGGATTAGCATGTGCTCACGCAAACTCACTCTCACAGAGCTCAGGGAAAGTGTACGGCACAGAACTGTAGCAGCTGAGCTACTCAATTTGTCTAAGGCATTTATTCCTCTTCCAAGGACAACACAATCTCTTTTGTTGGTGCTTTCTATCTGGCAGCAAAGAAAGTCAGTGAGAGTTTATAACTGTTATTTTTAATGTTGGACATATTGAATCTGCTTGTCTCTTTGTAAATGCTGAGGAGGTACTGCCTGCAGCCTGTCAGTCAATATTGCTGACTGTGGGATTCTCATTCCTTGGCACCTGTGTTGCTAAATAAATAGGGTTGTTGGGCAAGCAGCCCATAAATAAAGGACAGATAAGATAGAGAACTGGCAGGTGTCCAACCTCACTGAAAATCTGGCCATCTGTGGGTTTTTTCTAAAATTTAATAATTTTCACTGTGTTCCAGCAGAAGCCTGTTGTTGGGCACACTGGGGTCTCAGTCAGCATTTGTACACTGTCTCTTTGGGCGTACATGGCCTGGATCGTCAGCGTTATGGTGGCTTAGTAAAATACCACATGTTAGCCGAGCTGCTGTAACCGACCACGCTGGCTCCTCTTCCTCTGCATGGTCGTGCTAACACCATGAGTCATCCTTATTAACATTTAAACAGATGGGTGGTACCCTGCTAAGCCATGGTGACTTGATCATGTTCCATCATATGACTCTACCCAATGATTAAAGACAACTCCACTAATGTAATCGAATATCTATGATATGCACTTCACTATGTGCCCCCTTGATTAATACCAAATACTCCATCTGATATAACTGACCCAGTTTTCTAGATTGACTGATGACTAAATACTACATTTGTCTATTAAAAGACTAGGTGTCCCTTAACTTGAAGTCTTCAAGGACAATTTGGGCAGATGACAATTTGCTGCTGATGTCTCATGAGAGTAGTGAGACCTAGACCATACAGACCTAGACCGTTTGGGGCTATGTGCAAAAGGACCGATGCTATTTAAAGTATCACTGCAGAATGTTTTCTATTATGGTAAAGCAGTCTGGGTCAGTGGGTCTTACCATGACTTCTCTCCTGCTCTTTACTCCTCTGCACTTAGCATTTGTACAAGGTCATCAAGAATACCTGCATCACTACCCCATTTGTTCCACTTCAGTCAGCTCTGGTGTGGAAGAAGTTTAGCTGGAATAGACCAAGTTGCATAGGAGCAAAATAACTCATCTCTTGGCTTTCTATGGCCTTCAGGCCCAGCCAACCCACACCAGAGCAGCCCACAGGTGGCTGGTTGTGCTGTGGCAATTTGGCATGTCTGGTCAGCACTGGCTGAGGGATTTCTGTACCACTCTCCAGTTACACAACACACTTGATCAGACTTTCATCATTTTTATATAAATGTACAAACATGTATGTTTATGTATATTTACTACAACAGTACATGTATTTATTACAGCAGTGCCTAGAAGCCTTGGTTTAAAATTCGTGGGTGAGGTTCTTCCCCAAAAAGCTTGTAGATCAAGATAAAAATGAGGGAGAGTGAGTGGAAGCAATAGGGAGACAGAGGTGAATGAGTCGGCAATGGTATCGTTATGATCAATGTAATGAGGAGCAGTCACTGCATGCCAGCAGCCTGGATCTTTTCACGGGATGTCAGTATGTGCATGTGGTTTGGGTGGTTTTCAGGCTGAAGACTCCAAGTAGCCTTCCACACTGAAAATGAGCACAGTTAGCTACAGTCCTCCCTCTGAAAGTCTCATTGACAACCAGGTACTGTCACAATTGAACTTTCCATTGCTAGAAAATAAGTTCACAGGAGCACGTGGTTCTACAGACTAGCTGCAAACTGCTGGTACAGCACCTACTGCGGCCAGAGTACCTGGCCCAAGTGTTGCCCTGGGCCTTCAATATCTGAATAATTCAGTCAAAGGCAAAGACATAAAGGAGATATCTTAATCTGAGAAATGTGTTCTGAGTGGAGGGGTTGCCTCATTTACTGCTGGTCTGCTGTTGTTTGATCCACAGTGCCGTTATTTAAGCCTATCAATCTAACCAGAGCTTTCCTCCTTTGTGGTCCATTATTTCCCACCCTCAAAGGAGGGCAATTCTGTCTAGTTTCAATTTATCCATTTGTCATTCAGAGGAGGAAAGAAAAAATAAACACAAAGGAAAGCAACAACAAAGCATCAGACAAGCCCTTGGAATACCTCGCATAGTTGCAAGGGACCTCACCTGACCTGCTGTATCCCATGTTTAACGAGGTTTTAATCACATCACCACCACAGAGCCAAGCTTTCCAAGAAGTGGGAGGTTTGTGTCACCAGGTTTTTCAGAATGCCAAACCATAATCAGGGGAAAAGAAAACTGGCACCTAGAATTCATGGCTCCCTGCCAACCTAGTAAAGATCCTTGTTTGTATTTCTCAGATAATTCAGACATCTGCACGATGTAGGTAGATTATTATTATCAGTAGCAGACATTTATACTGTAGTGTGCCCAAAGGTCCCAGTCGGGACCGGGACCCCATTGAGCCTGGCACTGTACAAACACAGATAAGAGACAATTCATACGGAGTGTGTTTACATTCTAGAGACACAAAGCAGATGAAAACTAGAAGATGGAGATAGAACATACTAGCAAATAAATATGCTGAAGAATTGGAGACAATTAGCAGGCACACTCTGGTTGCTTTTTGTTTCTTTGTATGTTTTTTATTTAACTGGTATGCTCAGAAATGACAGGACTGAGGAAGTTTGCAAGAGGAAGGGAGTAACTGAGATCAACACACAGGAAGGGCAACACTTTAGAGAGGGAAAATTGTGGCTCATAACTTAGAGGATTTGGGAAACATCCAGACAAAGCTATGCTTTCTATAGAGATTTTTAAATGGAGTGTGCATATATCTTCATATATGTGTTACCTTTAGATATTTTTCCAGTGTTGGACAAGAAAAGATTTCAGCCTGGGAAAGAGAAACTTGCTGATGGTAAAGACACTGGCAAAGTGAAAGTGATGTTAACACTGTAATGAGAAACTGGAGGACTGAGATAAGGTAAGGCTAAGCTGAGAAAAGACAAGAAGCTTGATTCAGAAGTGAAGGGAAAGCCCCTGTAAGTGTCTCAGAAGAGTTGGCATAATTAAGATAACAAGCCATACATTGGCACAGAGGAAGAAAGAATTCAGCAACAAGCAAAAGGAACAAGATGCAGCATACAGATATGAAATGATACGGAACAAAGTCAAAAGCAACCAAAAAGATGTTACTTCTCAATTCACAAATCCCTTGATGTCACTTAAAGAGAAGCTGTTCACTGGGAACAAAGCAACTCCATAAGAAATTCATTCTTGATCGCTTGCTCTAACACACAGGACATCTAAACGCAGGCAAAGTATAAGTTAAAAAAAAAAAAGGGAGACAGAGAATGGATATATATACAGTAAAATACTATCCACCTGTGGAAAAATGCCTTCAAAATTTTTAAAGGATTTTGTATTTTCACCTGAGTTTGTAGGAGAAAAGCCCCACAAATCAGCAGCCCTGTCATGTATTTAGTGGGCCAAAGTCTATTAAAGGTTTAGTCAATGATAAATCTTACTTTTAGAAACTCCAATTGTGCTAATGCCACCTATATTTCCTAAACACATGTTTAAGCAACCTCTGCAAATTCAGCATAAGTACAAGGACCAGCAGGTCCTTGGAAGCCTCACAGAACCCATTAACATTTGCCTTTTGGCTCTTAGAGGTCTTAGAAACTGCTGGTTTCAATCTTTCTTTCCCTCTAAATATTTCACTGGGTCTTATTGCCTGACCCATTACAAGAAAAATAAGAAAAACTAGAATGGTTTCTTAGACTCTAACCTCCTTGGAGAAGTTTATGTTCTGCACAGTGTTATGCACACAGCTGGAACTCACAAATGATATGTGAAGGATAATGGCATAGTTAAAGCAAAACAGGGAAGCACTGCAAAAGGCATGTTCAAGGGATTAAAAATAACTAGCCCATATAAAAACACACTCTTGTATTAAAATTAAAAAAAAAAAAGAAGTGGGATAAGACCAAAAAACTGCAGCATAAACATGATTTCATCTTAAAAGCAAGCAACGATGTCAAACGGATTCCACTGCCATCACAGTCTCTGAGCTCAGACAGGACCAAGCTTAGTTCTTCAGGAAAACAAATGATTTTGCAGCACCACAAATAAAGGTGTATCATTTTTCATTGAAAAAAAAGGTAGCTATAATACACAAATGCTTCAAATGGCAGCTGACTTAAAACCAGAAATAGTAACAGCAATAAAGCTTACACAAACACTTTTTAACATGCGTGCTCTTTTTAAAAACTGGGTTTAAGATTCCAGTCTAGCAAGCAAAATTAAGAAAATTTGAAAATCTGAGGCTCATTGAGGAAAAATATCAACAGGTTAAACATCTGGAAAGAAACATAATGCAGCATGCAGATAAAGAGACAACTGAACACCAACTAACTTTTCTGTCAGGTTTGTGCCACCAAAAGGTGCTGGAGCCCTCATTTGCTGAAGTTACTCCTTTCACACACATGTTATAGCAGTGCAAATGGGTTTTATTTGACCTTCTTATAACTTTGCTGTCTGAAAGGGATAGTAGGTTGCAAAAAGCATGGAGAAAAAGCACATTATACTCTTAAAGGTCCGAGAGTGTCTTTGGGGAACTCTCACTGAGTACACACAACTATCTGATTCCTATACTGGAAATTTCTCAAAATTCTCTTTCTATTTATCCTTATTATTTGGAGTGCAATTTAATTGAAATACTAAGATAAAAGAGCTTTGTAAACCCTCTTTATTATAAAAATGAAAAAAAAATCTTTTTGAAGTATTTTTCTTTTTTTTCCTTTTTTTTTTAAACTTCCCAAACAATGCAGAAGTTTGTCTCTGAAAATGAGATGGTGAATTACAGCAAAGTTATGAAAACAAAGAACCAACAGTTTCTCCAGTGCAGGCTTGTTACCATGAGCTAATAATTCCAGACTTTAAGCAAGCTGAGCCTCTTTTTTAATAACTGCATGCCTCTAGGCAAAGTATTTCTACTAAAAATTATTGAGGCATGGAACAAGGCAAGGTGTGTGAGCTAATGTTGGATTGTTCAGTTACTAAACCAACTCCTATAGCAATGAGCCTGCACTGAACTGACAGATTATTTCTCTGTATACACTTGTATAAACATACTGCTTAAGGTCGAAATCTGTGTAAGCTTTCTTTTCAATTAAAATGTCAAAGATGACAGCACGTGTTTTCACTGTCCTTCACAGGATGATGGATGCTGCGGCAGCAGTTTCATGCCCCCGTGTTTCAGAGATGTTTGCCTGCCTGGGTGTCTAAGAAAGATGTACTTGCTGATGTCTTTGTGCGCCTGCAGGCAGACAGGACTGCTGTATTCATACTTTGGGTGGCTTAACATCTCTTGACTTTTTCTTCCTCAACATCACCTCCATGGGCCCCCACCTCCACCGTTGTGAAAGTTAGAGCAGACAGGTTGCTGTGCCAAAGAGATTAGGAAAAGGGTCCTGCATTAATTAATTAAATTAAGATTGCTTCTTAAGTGAAGGCTTTAAATTGCAGGCTAGTTTCTGATCATGGCTAAATGACTTCAGGCACCTAACTTAGGTCCCTAGAGAAAAATGGCTATTCAACAGAAAGATGTAGTAGACCCCAAAAGAAGATTCCAGCAATTTAATTATAAAATATTATTAATTAAAAGGAGATTAATCTGAATTTTTGCATTTCTTCATCTCCAGAGTAATAAATTAATAAAACTGTATCCATCATTTTCTCAGTCATTTTCATCAGTTTAGAGCTTGTACAAAGACAAGGACAGTGGCTTCCAGTGTTGCTGAGCCTCAAGACCACGTGGCAATACAACTCACAGCACACGTAGCCATAATGCTATGGTTGGGCATGGAGCAGAGTTTTGATCACAATTTTGCTAGGAAAAAGACTGACTAAAGAAAACAGCCTAAATGAGAGAAAACCACCGGCATATTCAGTCTGTCTCATGCTGACAAGTGTGCTGTATGCACTGTGAAAAGCAGAGTTTGCTCCAGTTAGCAGTCACTAATGAGGACAATATGTAGGTATACACATGTGAGATTATTTATTTACTGAGATTTAAATTCTACACCCAACACTAAAAATACTATGAAAGTAATACATACTGTAGAAATCTTTAAGAAAGGCACTGTATAAGAAAATACTACATGATTTCCAAAACAAAATAGGAAATAAGCAAAATTGAAAATTAGGAGCTTGAAAAATCCTCAGATGACATATGACATCAGCGGCAGACCAAAATCCAGCTCTTAATCCTATCCTTTAACAAGAATACCACAGTGAAACTCTGTGCTTTTTAACGCTCATTGCTTCCCGAGCCCTTCTGCCATCAGCACATTGTTCCTGTGGTGCCAACCTCTCTCTACAACCCAGAGGAAAGTTAGCACTTGTGCATGGCGCACCAGGGTCACAGCCCCAAATATGCTCAGTGGCTCAGAGCTGCTGATTGTTTCACTGGGTGGCAGCGGAGGAGGAGGGAGAGGAGCATATACATGAGGATGTGCTCTCAATTATGTTTCAGCAAGTCATCTCCAGGTGTAAATATACCTTAGTGCTGCCAAATAACTATATAACCTCAGTGACCCTCTTCCTACCCCCTACCCACTTCACTGATTCCTTTCAAACTTTCATGAAGATCAAAATGAATATATGCCATTTCTTGGGAGGAACCTTTGCACATGCTTCATCTCTTAAACATGCTAAAAATCCCAACTGACGGCTGTATTAGTACAAATGATGAGAAGCGTGGGGAAGAGGTGAACCTCAAGGCAGATAGAACAAAGTCACAGAGAACTGCTGCAGCTGTACGTCACCAGAGATCAGCTCTGAGCCAGTGTTGTTTGCTCTCGTTATTTAAAGGGTTCACACTGCATTCTCTGGATATCCACTGATTGAGCATCAGTCAGAGAAAGAGGAACCCCAAATGCAGTTTTCACATAGCTAAGGCAAATTTCATGGAAGGGTGGAAATCAGGTTAGCTGCTATTTCCTAATAAATTCACCCATCACAATCCCCGTGAATGGTGGGCTCCAGAAATGCCCCATGACAACCACAGAAGCACTGCAGGTAGCAGCTGCTGGAGGTTTTGCTGACACTTAGCTGCTGACACAGGCCAGCGAAGGTTTGCAGCAACATGCAAGGGGAAGCAGTGATAGCAGGCAAAAGCCATTGTCCAGTCATGTGCAACCACAGATACATGGGAAAATTTCTCTCCCTGCGCGTGCATGCATGCTAAGACAGACAGCAAAAAAGAGCAGGCATTGAGAAAAGGTTATTTTATTCTTCCAACAAAGCGTACATTGTCATCATAATTCCCAGTCACTATCTGTGCCCTCTCCCTCCTTTTTAAGTACTGGTTTGAGCAGGAACCTGCAGCTAATTTTGAGGTTGGAGTTCATTTGTTTTCACATCAATGCAATTAATTTCCACTGGAAAATGCATCTCAGGCATTCAATCAAAATAGGCCTAAAATAATCCTGAAAAGCTCATCTGTCTCCAATCTATATAATGTTTTAAAAATTGGATGCATGCCCTTCAATAACACTGCACTTCACAAAGCTTAAAGCTCTAAGCTTGAGGGTATCAGTTACAATGAAACTGTAGTAAATTAAAACATCCAGTTTCTGGTTTGCATTGATTTATAAATATCAACAAAACTACCATTGCAGTCATTATCACTTTAGGTGCTCCAAGTTGAATTTTCAACAGTTTAGGGTTATTTTCATTCTTATTGTGGCTACAGTAGCCTTTCAAGTTATAGATCAAACTCCAGATAACATGCAAATCTTACATCTTGGTTTTAAAAATATGCATACAAACCAGCCAATGCATATGATATAAAGCAGCAAGTCTAAGTGGTCAGCAATGTCAAACACCAAAGCACACTTTTTTTTTTTACTCTCTAGCTTGAAGCAGAAATTATACTTACTATTAGGAAATGTTCTAAATAGAAGCAAGTGGAAATGTGATAAAATATGAAAAGGCAAGTATCTCTAGGGGTTTTTTTTTACCAGGAATTTGATGTTCTCTTTTGAACTGTTCTTTGAAATGAGACAATCAATATTCAAAAATCACATTCAAAACTTTTCTCCTAGAAAGCTTTCCACATTAGTCTATCTTGTGGTCTTCAAAATGTGCTTATTTATGACCAAATCATTGCTGAGGAAATATAAACCTGAGAAATAAAGAGACCTCATAAGCTGTAGCCCAGTTACCACAATAATTTGAGAAAACAATAAGAAAGAAAGAAAGAATAAATCAACAGCAATAGAGCCAATTCTCAATGGTGTACAGCATGCAGCTTTGCCAAAGACAATGGATTTAAACCAACTGGGAATCTCACTCATATGCACACATGCACGCACACTCCCTAAACAGACAGTATATAACATGCCTTACATCTAGTTGTAAAACAAGCTGTGACACTGGTCTATGTCTTATGCTTCAAAAGGAAACAAAACTCCCCATTTTCCACCTTGACATCTGTGCACTGCTACTGAGTAAATTCTCCTGACCCCTGGTGGTGATTAGGTTATGAAGTGAAGCACAGGGATCATCATAACATCCACAGAATTCCTCCTGAAAGCATTGGCCAAATTCTGCCCTTGCTGTTCTTCTTGGCACTGTCACTGAAGCCAATATGCTGATCTGCAAACCAGCTTTCCACTATTCTTTGTGTTCATCCTGTTTGCCTTGTGCAGCACGTACAGTTCAGTTGAGAAGGACAAGGAGAGGTGGCAGATGTTCTTTTGGGCAAGATGCTCTTGCCACTGAAGTTCACAGGAGTGCTGCTAATACAGTCATTGGAAACAGAATGAGACCCATAAAAATGTGTGACCCCCACGAAGATATTTTCCTAAATTATACACTGATTGCTGACTTAATGCCTGCTAATTACACGCTACATCATACTAATTTTAAAAAAAGCTTATTTCACATCTTTACTTTCCAATTTATACTGATGTGTCCGGTTTAGTGTTTCACAGCTGGGGTTTTTTGTTTGCTTGTTATCTGGGCATTTTTTAAATTTTATCTTATCTTTGTCTTGAAAGACATGTTGTCTTAAAGAGGAAATATTCTCCCAAATCAGAACTTTGTGCTGAAGATTAAAATAACATCCTCTGAACCAGTTTAGAGTAAAGGGCTTAATGGTCAGTAGAGAGTAATGTAAGAAAAGCTCAGGTCATCCTGCCAACTTCCAAGAGTCTGCAGTATGAACTAATACACTGCTAATTATTTATTTAATGTCTTTACATGAACCGTAAGTGTTCATGCAAACTCCATGAATAGTTACAGTTTGAGCTGTTTCTTTTTTCCTCCACTTTTTTTCCCTTTGAGAACTGCCACTGAAACAGTGCTTTAACGAGAAAACTGCCATGCCAGGGGAAGTAAAAGAGTAGCATTATGATCAGCAGAGACAGAAATTGAATCAGGTGAATTTTGAAACTCTGAGGGTACTGGATAACTTTAAGATTTTGCAGCTCATAGTTTTCAACGTTATAACTCAGGAAAGGAGGAAATAATCTTTGCATAAAATAGTTTACAAAGGCCAGGCTGACCAGGCTAGAAGGACCTCTGTTGCTGCATTTGCACCGTTGAAGTAATGCCACTGATCCAGACATGGCCCGACTGTCCCGTGGGCAGCCCTCCCAGGAACAAAAGCATTGTTTCAGCTCCCAACAAATGCCCAATGCTGCAAAACCCAACTCCAAAGCACCACTTTTCAGTGAAGTGCCACTATAGCCATCAGAATCAACTGCAGCATTTGCATTAGGAGTTTCCAGATTTGAACTGTGGGAAAGGGAAGGCTGGAGCTGTCAGTGGAAGGCCTCTGACAACGTAATTTGTTTGTCCTGCTGGCCTGACAGTCAGTGCATGCTGACATTCAAGAAACATTAGTTGGTTTTGTGGTGGGTTTTTTCTACTTTTTTCTTTTTTAACTGCTTGAAGGTGTTGAGAAGGCAGAGGAAAAGGACGCTCAGGGAGGGGACAAGGCAATAGATAAATAATGAAAAGGAGAAGACGTACTTTTCCAGATGTTTCCTATAAAATAAGTGTTTGTCACGTGTACCCTGAGACACGTCAATACACTGCAGGTGAAAATGTAAAAAAGCATTGACTTTACCTGAAGAGCAAAGTGGCAGCTCCACAGTAACATCAGATCAATTTGATTTGGTCACAGGGAGCCAGATATTTTACTGACCTAGTTAAAATATCTCAACAGTCACATAAATAGACCCAGTCAAAGCCTGTTGAATCACCTGCATTTATTTTTTACTGTTAATATTTAGCAATGGAAGAAAGATACAGATCTGTGCTCTATACACTTACCATCTCCAACAGTATGATCTCAGCTCAGAGAGCAGCAGGAATTTGCACAGCAGTGAGTATGGCCAGTTTCCAGGGGTCGGAAGCCATGGCTTACTCACTCCGTTTCACATTTTCTGCTGTTGTTCTATTTCATTTTTTTTTTAATAGAAAGGCAAATATGATGAATGTAAAGAATAGTGGCAAAGTCAGATTGCAGGTCAGCATGTTTTTGTTTTATTTTCCCCTGGTCTCTACATTTTGCGAAGCATGGATTTAGCCCTTGTATTAGCCTACCAGATAACAAGTCCTTAAAATGGCTCATACATAAAATTTGACGAGAAACTGAGCATTTAGGAATAATGGCTCATATATGTACCTTTAGACTGGAAATCTGCCTTTAACTCTTTCTCTATAGCAACAAACCATCTGAATCAACATCGCAGCTCATATAAATCTGACCCAGTCCATGTAGGATATGTAAAAAAGGTAATCTGTGACTTGAGAAAAGAAAATGTAGCAGTATATATTCAAGACACTTTGTATTTGGCAGACACACACAACCAGCTGTTTATTCTTCAGGTTGTGGCTATACATCTACTGGGACATCCCCCACCCCTGTAAACCTTGCTTAGCTCCTGGTCTTCTTTCCACTGTAGATTTAACCCTAAGCTATGGATAAACATCGTGCCTGGGGTTTAAAGTTAAGCGTCATTTAGTATCATTTTTGACATCTCCACACATTATAATGATCTTCTTTTTCACAGGGGACTTGGGATCTGAATTTAATTTGTAGTAGGGTTATGGTCACAATAAATGTCTATTTCAGATATTCCTAAGAAGCCTCTAACGCAAATGGAAATAGAAAGTGGCTGTTTTCTTGTAGTTTCAAAGCCATGTATGTAAAACACACAGTACAGATCTGTTCCACATGCAAACCTATTATCAATCCACCATCGTGCCCTGGCTCCTGCCCTGGCAGCAGGCACTCCCGTGCTGAATAGTCTCAGCAGGTATTATAGCTTGCATAATAAAAGAACAGGTTATGAAATCATTAGCACCTCAGCTGAGGCTGCCACAGGGATGCCCCTCTGTGTTCGTTGTGAAACGTTTCTTTGGCAGCTGCATCCTAGAAGCATATTTGGATGTTGTATCAGCCTTGCCACACAGAGTGGAAAGTAAATCAGTATTTTCATGTTCTGAACTTAAATGTGGGGGATGGAAGTCTCTCTGGTCCACCTCTAGGTTAATTCTCCCCATTTATATATGCCTAATTCTAGGCTTGAAGACCTCTAGGAAGCCCAGATGTCTACAATCACACTCCCAAACCTACGTAGCCAGCGCTGCCGAGTACCTGGGCCATGCCTAGGAAAGCTGGAAGATAGTTCAGCTTTGCCAAACACCACATGTTCCAGGTCCCCTTGTCCTGCAGGCAGCCACTGCTAGCAGTGCTTCAGAGCAGCCCAAAGGCAGCTGAGGGCTGCCCGCCCCTTGGCTGGAGGTACGGCGGCTTGGGGTACAGTGCACATCCCACTGGCACTTCCCTCTCCGTAAATGCAAGCTCAGGTGAAACTGCGTCAGTTCAAGGAGCTGAAGATAAACTCACTTGTCCCTCCATAGGAGAAAATCCATGTCCCCAACAGGAAGAAACAAAATGCACCGCTGGTCAATGAGCAAGGCATCTAGGGTCCTTTTTATGTTCTTTATGCCAACCTTAAGACCACTCCTGTTGGGTTCATTAATATTTGTGAACCACGCCCTTGCAAATATGCAAGGTAGCACAGCTATGATCTGACTCAGGGACAGCTGGTGGCCCTAAATACCGGAGTATTCAAATATAAGAAAAGGGAAAGTTGTGCAACTTGAAAGAAACCACTAGAATCAGGTGGGGAGGTAGGAACTTGTGGGAAGCAGTGAAATTTTACTGACTTGAGTCGCCTTGGGGTCTGGTCCACTGGTATTTGCAAAACTGAATTAAGTCAGTTTTACCAACTGTATGAGAGAGAGCACACAAAGGAAGGACTGGTGTCAGGTTCCTGAGCCTTTAGTCAAGCTAACTTGGATTGCTGTCTTTCTGAATCAATGCACCGAGTCATGATTTAAGTGAGGTGCTGGGGCTTTTCAAAGCAGCACAAGTAAATAGCTAAGCTTGATGTGATATAAAAAGCACCACAACAGAAAGGAAAACTTAATGTAGTAATGAAAATCACTTACCCTTAATCATCCCTGAGACAGTGTTTTTACAGCGTTACTTGATTTATTCAACTAGCAAACATGCCTTTTCTAATAACAGGCCATCTTAGCGTGCTTGTTGGGATTTGAGTTCAGAGATTTTTTAATTAGCATGCCAAGTACACTATTTAAATGTCTTTGATGTCTTTTCTTTAAAATTATTTACTAAGCAATAAATCACATTTATTTGCAAAGGAGATACACCCCACTCCCAAAAAAACAAAAAAATAACCAAAAAAACCCTACAAAAACCCACACAAAACAAAACAAAACAAAAAACCTAAAACAAAACAAACACACCAATAAAAACAAAAAAACCCCCAAAACACAAAATCCCAAACAACCCAAAACACTACTAGGAAAGTTTGGAAAAGTAAGAGGTTTGGTCACAGGTGTGTAACCAGTGCTGCACATTGCAGAGCACATCAATGCTTAAAGACTTATTGAAGTCCAGATTCATTGCTGCTGACAAGCCTGCCACTTAGTGTACAAGACCCTATGAAAGGTTGTTTGCTACGTGATTTATGATGGTGCCCTTACTGTAAACTACCTGTGCTCCGCTGAGCAGCTCCATGCTTCCTCTCCAATGGAAGGGCCTCAGCTTTTGGAAAAGCTGGACAATTTCTCAAGTGAGTACGCTCTTGTGACACTGAGGCTAGCCAGACCACAAACTATTTTATTATGTTGTGCAAAAGCCTCTGTGCAAAAAATCCCTCTTTAATTAAGATAGAGCAACCAGCACTGTGGTTGTAATTACCTTGGACTGCTTTACCCACGGGCATAATGAAATAAAATTGGGCCCTCTATATTTTTGTTTTTAAACTAAGTAAACCCAAATTAATTTATTCAACTCAAACCAGACAGGTTTCTCTTTAAAAGGAAGGCCTGTAGGGTTGGAGGGGCTGGTGCAGCAGGCAGAGTGACATGCAATGATGACTGTGAACTGCAAACTGCTGGCAAAACATTTGGCTTGCCGTTGGTCCGTGGCCAGTATTTTCCTTTGTTAATGAATTCCACATCTTTTCTAAGTTAAGCATTTTTTCTTCTACCCCTTCATTTATTTGAAACATATTTTAAATATTTTTGTTTTCATGACGTAGTGGAACATGATACAGCCCCCTCCTAACCCTGAATATGGGAAAATCAATTAACATTTTGACATTAGGAGTTATGATATAAACATATGGTTTAACTGCTCAGACTTTTTTTTTAAGCAACTTATCAAGGATCAGCGCAAAGAGAAATAACCAAATGAGAACTCCACATTATGGGATAAAAAGTATACAAAATGAAAGTATATCATAGCCAAACCTTGCTATTCACAAAAAAAAATAGCCCCTGAAAACTTGGCACATTTTGATAGATTTCCTTTTAGATGTAGGATTACATATTTTTCATTTGTGTTCTTTTCTGAGAAAAAAGGCCATTAAATAAAAAAAGTCATTCTGAATGATGTGTTTAATATTTAGTACATTTTGTCTCACCCAAAGGACCTTCATTTTATGACTTAAAGAATGCAATCTTAAAATGGAGCTTTATGAGTTTCCTCATTAACTTCCGACTGTTACCTGAAGAAGAAAACATAATTGAGGAATATCCCATTGGAACAAAACCATAATTTTCAAATACAATGACCATTTTGGGCATCCAGTCACACCTGCCCTACTGACCACCAGTCCTCAGGACTACGTGCCAGTGAAAACCCTTTCGGCACCCTTGGGTATCTCAAATCATCAAAACCCCAGACAGACAAAATAATAAGTCACTGAAACTCCAGGGAATACAGGCACCAAAGAGAAGATTTAACTCTATTTAACTCTCTGGGTCACTATGCACAAGGTTTCTGCAAAAACCTCTTTCTCAGAGGTCGTGAAAGCCTGGAAATGCTGTTAAAAGAGGAGCGTTATTTTTTATCTGTCACTGGTGAACAAGCAAGTTTTTTACGATCATCTTCTATGGACATCTAGTCTCCAATCCTGCAAGCTTCTACCTACATGAATTTACATGCCCTCCTTTAATATTCTTCAGTTTTATAAACCTTGCAAGATTTCTTCAGCCAGAGTAACTTGTAGCTAGTTCTACCTAGGGCAGAGATGACAAAAGTATAGCACAGTGCATTGCTGGCCCTGAAACCCACACTTGGCAAGGACAAAAATACACTGGAAAAAATTAAGTTTCGAAAGCCTTTTCTGCACTAACCCCCTTACTTTTCATAGTGAGAGTGGTGCCATGCTTGTGTTAGAAATGACAAAACGCTTGTTCTAGAGGCTCCTGATAACAACTGAAACCCTGAAGTTATGTGAGGATAGAGATTTCAATTATCTATAGAGTATGTGCAAATTAAATATACTCTATCGCAGTGAATTCACTTGCCCTGTAACTGCTGTGATTTATGCAGAAAATTGCAGCCAAGCCCAAAAGCCGGAGCAGCACTTTCAGGTTGACCAAAATTATTAGATTCACTAATAAATTGTATTTAATAAACCTTGAAGGCGGAGAAGAACAGAATACTTGGAAAAGCAGAATTTTTTAGCATTTCTAAACGTTCCAGTTTGAAATGCCATATTAATCTGGAAATTTACCTAGTTATTTTAAAAAGTTAATTTTCTGGAAAACCTGAGAATGTCTTTGTTCTTTATTTGCACATAATAATTAAGAAATTAAATCATTTTGACTCAACCGAAATTACTATTTTTAATTTCAGCCACTAAGTCAACAAGCTTGTTATTCACATAAAACTAGTTACCGTTATATCTCACCTGCCTCAAGCACACCAATGACACAAAAGAAACCTTAAATCTGTCAGTTTTTCTTCATTTCCTGTTCTATTAAAAACAACCCAATATTCCAACTCGTTCCTCTCTTTAATGTCTTCTTTCCTAGATTTTTCCTAACTGATTTTAACAGCTAGTTAGAAACCTGAACATCAGTATCAATGTATTAATGAAAAACAGAACTAACACTGGTATTTCAAAGCTATCGTAAAGACTGGTTAGATTCAGTAATAAATTAACTGGGTAGGAATGCTGTTTTCAAGGGAAAATACGATATTCTACAGGAAAGTATGGGACTTTTTGTTTTGTTTTCCGAGGGGATTAGCTCTTCCAGCCAGGAAGTTTTTACCACACGTCCAGATTCCGTGATTTGCTCTGCATCCAAGAGCGGTGCAAAATCATCTTTGACATTTACCGAAGCGTCAGGCGCAGCACTTTAAAAGGACAAAGCTTGTCTTGATTACGAGAAAAGAGTATGCAAACAAGGTGAATGCATGACAAAAAGGTAAAGAAAGTGTCAGCAACACAGTGTGAGCAGGGCTGTACACTCTAGGACTGAACTTTTGGAAACTTCATAAATATGAACAACATCCTTTTCTAAGCCTTTTAGCTCAAGATAAATATAAGATTGAGTCAGCGTCACTGCACAGGCTTTTGTCAGTGAAAAGTCATACACAGGGACTGATCCTCAGCCTTCATGTTATATTCCATAATAAATTATTAATTTTGCAATAATAAAATAACCGGGCATGCATGATTTTACATGTGATAGTAGTGACAGCATATTGGATAGTCATTAGTTAATGGACAAATATGATCGCAGGATAAGGTATACAGGGAGTTCACTGCAAAAAGGCATTAATGTGCCATTACTTTTATGGTGGGAACAGTTTTTTGCTAGCTAAGTTCCTGTAAAACATACCTTTCAGCTTACAGGGATATTAGCAAATGGATCCCTCACATGGTCAGGGATGAAGCTTTTCTCCTACTTTTGCAAAACATGCTGAAAATTACCATGGTGGCTCAGAAGTTTTATTCCTTATGGTTTAATTCCCTTACTTTTGCAAAAATAAAAAGGGGTCGGGGACAGAGGGTACTTCAAACTGCTGACTACAGAGGTTTGGAAATACATCAGAGATGGATTTTCTCATAGAATTTTAGAATTCTCTTGCAATTCTTGACTATAAGCAAAAACTACCAATGCTTAGTCGAGGAGGGAAGACCTGTCTAGTTGTTTATAAAATCAAAAGATATTTGGCTGCATTTTGGATCACATTTCAGTCAAAAATGACTGGTGTTCATGATTACTGTTTTATCTGTGCATGTTTATCAGGCACCTACTAAAACTCAGGTGCCTGTCACTTACAGTGTGATGGCAAAGCTAGGAAATGACAGGCACCTACTAAAACTCAGGTGCCTGTCACTTACAGTGTGATGGCAAAGCTAGGAAATGACAGGCACCTACTAAAACTCAGGTGCCTGTCACTTACAGTGTGATGGCAAAGCTAGGAAATGAAGCACCTTGAAGCATAATTCCTGTTGTGGCCAGCAGCAGCAATTCAGAGTCCACAGTGAGAGCTGTTACATGAGATGCATACAGTCTTTATTTCTCAAATCAAGGTGGACACAAGCAGGCACAGGATATGCTTTAGATGACATTATGTTCCTATCTTGCCTTTTGCTTTTCTCCTTCCTTTTTCCTCATCAAAATTCCTCCTGCTTCCACCCCCTGTACAGACAGCCAGTGCTGCCATCATTGCCCAGTGCAGGTCCAGAGAATCGTTTCGGCCAGAAGGCACCTCAGAGGGTCACCTTGTCCAACCTCCTGCTTCAGCCAGGACTAAATGCAGTGTCAGATCAGGCTGCTGGGGGCGTTTTTTAGGCAAAGCGCGAAAATCTACAGCAGCGGAGACTGACTCCAGCCAGTTGCCGTGCCTGGCCACAGTTCTACTGTGGGATCCTTTCTTTCCTTATGGAAAATTCTCTCACTGAAACTTTGCGCCTGCTGTCTTACGTCTTCACGCTGCAAAGTGGAGCTCTGTCTCCTCTGTAACTACCCTGTAAGTAGCTAAAGGCTGCAATTAAATACCCTGTTAGTTGTCTTTTCCCAGGCTAAATAAACCAAGCTTCCCTGCTCTCTGCTTCTCTGGATACTCTCTCCCTTCAGCTAGGAAAGATGTCCATATTGTCATTTGACCTCTGTGCAACTCACCCACCTTCCTCTGCTGCAGTGCCGTAAGTCAGGGCAGGCTCACCCAGGAACATGTGTAGTTTTGGGGAGCACATATGCTTGAAGTAATTCAACAATCCAAACAGATTTCACCCAAAACTGCCCAAGAGTTTGGTTTGGTGCAGAAACTTTACATTCTCTTCCCAACAGAGATCTTTCTAAGTCCTCTGGGGACTGTTTAAGTGAACCCAAATATCTGACCCTGAGCCAATCACTTAATTATTATATCTAATGTTTGTCCTATTTGATAATTACTCTGCACAAGAGAAACCTGCCAAGGCAGATGTGCCACTGAAATTCAGCACTCCTGTGCTCAGGGGTACACAGGAAAGTAATAGACTCATACCCTTCCTACATCCAGCTCAATCCCATCTGCACTCCAAAACATCCTCTTATTAGATAGAGCACTGCATGTTTAAAACAAGTCTCCCTGAGATAAAGAACTACCTATTAAGGGTGGAAAAAAAGAAGGTATTAGAATTCCCGCTGGGTGTGCTATCAGTCCAGTACTTGTCCCGGGCAAGACCAGGTTTAAAACCCTGGAATGTAATACATGCAGGTGCCAGAGTATTATTGCCTGTTTTACCATTTACTACCCTTCACACTTTCTGGGCGTTTTCCCATAGAAACAAATCTGAAGTAACAGAACCATTTAGAAGAGATGCTGGATATCAAACAGAAAATAAAATGTACAAAGCTTTATCATGTTTCAGTGTACAGCAAGTGAGAAACTTTTTTTTTTCCAAGACCTTTTTTAAATAACAAAAAAGGTATTTCTCAGCAAAAACAACTCCCAATTTCCCTTGAAAAAGCATTGTTGTCAAAAGCCAAAATTTTAACTTGTATTGAAGCTTGCTGGAAACTTTTCAATCAGTCACATTTCACTTTTCTAAGTAGACCTTTATAAATCCATGCTTTTCCAACTAACTCTGTACTAATTTTTTTCCTATAACATTCATTTAGTTTTGCATATTTTTATAAATGTTGCTGGTAAGGTTTTGTGCTTTTCCTGAAGCATGAGCTGTGGTTACTTTATAGGGAACTACAAAGTCTTGTCAAAATAGTTTAAACTAAATGAAAAAAATGGCTAAATTAATTACTAAAGGGGAATCTGCTATATATTGTTTGTTCATTCAACATATCTACTGAATTGCAGTAGCTGTAAAAAGTTCTATACTGCACAAGATTAACAAGTAAAAATCTAAACCAAATACTTAGTGATGGACAGCAATGTCCCCCTTTAACTGTTGTTTAAATTTTTGCTCAAAATTTGATTTCTCATTCTTAAAGACAAACTTGAAATGTGAGGTAGAGCTGGCAGGTGCTAATAGAGTGTCAATTTCAAAAAGAAAGAAACCATCAATCAAATTTATATACCAATATCACCACCTTAAGTCACGCAACTTGAAATCTTATTGACGTGATAAATTCTTTCTGGTGTGATTGCTTAGGAATAACAGAAGTTAATTTTGCCTTGCAGTCTCAAAGATGGGGACAGACACACACACACACACTGCCTATACACACATGCAGATCCACACATACAGAGATTTCTGTACCAAACTGCTCTTCGTGCAACACATCCCTCTTTCATATGAATGGCCACAGAAGACACTTGTCAACACTGAATTCCAATGGCAAGCAACCTGGTGGTTCAGGCAAACTGTAAACTGAACCTTAATTTAGTGTTTATTTTGATTTTTCAGCCCATCTTACTTCCACATGAATTTTCAAAAGGAATTAACTTATTCAAAGTAAATCAGAAAACTGAAAAGAATTCAGAGCAATGAGAATTCCTGCAGTCCTGTGATAGTACAAGATAGTGCAAGAGAAACACAGCTCACATCCTCAGCTGAAGTGAAAGAAAAAGTTCATTTTGACCTGGAAACCAAATGATAACAAAGAACACCATACTGGCACTTTTCTGACATGATACTGAGTGGCCTTAAGCTGAGGTCAAGGAAGAATCTGGTCTAGTACATTTTTTCCATTCTGGCTTGTAAGACTTCATTTGGAAAAAAACTAGTGCTGATGGGCTTTTCCAGTGTGGTAAAACTTTCAACTGATATTATTTTTGTCAAGGCATGTGATAATGAATTATTATTATTATTATTATTGTTATTATTATTATTATTCTGCTAATGGGTACAGATTTATTGATCTGTAGAAAACAGTGCCCATCTGAAGCCCATTGCCCATATTCTTTATGGTCGTGGAGCAGCACAAGAATTGCAGATATCTGCAGTAAAACTCTTCAATTTGTTATTTACATGAATACATCTTGTACTTGTACTAATAAAGAGCTTTAATATGTTTGACTAATGGTTGCAATTTTCAAAACATCCTGCGATGCTCCTGAATGAAAGATATTATGTTAAAATAAAGATCACCAAAGAAATGCAGCTTGTGCTGATCTGAGAGACTACAATTCTCACTCTCAATTGGTAGTTTTCACCAAGAGAATGGCTAGTTTTATTATAATGTGCAGAAATCTTTCAGTAAATTACAAGTTGCATGTTTTCAATAGAGATATTCATTTTAACACTGGGAGTTGATGCTACAAGGAAACATCAGGACATAAAATAAAGAATGGAAGTGAGGATGGAATAAACAGTGTTCTGTTATGTAAATGATACTTTCCTGGCTCTGTCAGGATTCAAAAGACCTAAAAAGTAAAATGTGTGTCACTGGGATTAAAAAATAATTCATTAGACAATCAAGGCTTTAAAAATGCATTTGAAGGAAGTGGAAAGGGAGGATGGCAAGCACCACAACAGAGAAATTCCATGCCATGTTTAAAAACAAACACAAGCAGCCACGTAGAGAGGAAATCACACATTAAAAGAGATCCAAAGTTCAGCAGTCTCGGGGATCACTGTGGCTGAACAGGTAGTTTTTCAAGAGGGCACATTCCAAAGTTAGAGATGTTGAAAAATATGTGGGTGCTCAAAGAACTGAAAAGAGGATAGTTCCACAGATTTTAACCAGACCCCATCAACGCAGTACTTCCATTCACTGCAACAAGCTTTGGATCCAAATGTAGTCCTCACTCACTAAAATTGGCTGGTCACACTGGAAACTGTTCAGGCAAGGTACCCCACCCATAAACAGAGCATCTGGGGAGAGTACAGTAGTAAGCAACAAATAATTTGTCTCTTTGCCAAGATTAGGGGTTGTGTCTCTTACTTGTTCACCCTCTGAGACAATAAAATGAGGGCTATAGTAAGGTAATATCTCTGAAGCAATCTAAGAAGGAATGCCACATGAATGGGAAACAAGAGGATAAGGGTTCCTTCAATTTTGATGTTGAAAGTGGAAGAAATGACTAAGCAACAGGGTACAGACAGCCACTAGTAGATGGAAGCAGTGTTTCCAACAGCTCTTTGCTCTGGGATCTTGTAAGTAGGAAGAAGAATAGAAAGGAAATACAAACCTGAGTGTGGAAAGAGAGTTCCACTATGGGAATTGCCACATCATCTAGGTGGAAGACAAAAATACACAAGTCCATTTGCAGGAGAAAAAGAGCATAAACACAGTTAAGTGGATATTAATGAACGCTAAACAAGGATGGCAAGCCTGCTCTGAACTTACAAATCACATCCGCATTAATACCAAATGAGTTCATTAAGATTAACATTACTATGATGAGTATCAAAGGGATTAAAAGAGATTATGGCAAATAAGAGAGTCAGATAGGAATGAGATGTAATTACCTTCCTATCTGGTTTATCTGTAGCTGCAGAGAAAGACCCAGCATTCACTTCACACTGGAGGAACCTAACTCACATTTTGATCTGAAGTGTAATTTTCAGCTAAGCTGATCTCAACAGTTTGGGCTGAACATGGCCCAGGCATGTGCAGGACGAACAAAAGAAGAGTGGGAAGGTGAGAGCAGAGAGACAGGGAAGGGCACAGGAGGCCACTTCTGCCCCAGCACCCTCACCCAAGTGCAGGAAACAATTTGATCTTCCTGCCCCCTGTGTACAAACCTTGATGTGAGGCCAGTCCTGCCACCACCTCTGTCCAACACCCCACCTGCTCTGAACCCAGCCACTCATGACACCAGCTCTGGAAGCTTCACTGGGTTTCACAAACATCAATCAAGACTTCCAGAACTGTTTAAGCGAAATAGTCTCACTGTAGAGCTAGGAAAACGGAGGAATACAGGAGTAGAGGGATCACATTCAGTGCAATAAAAACAAGCTGTCTGATATTTACCTCTTGTTTTTGTACCACAGCTACAGAGCCAATTCTTTTGTGCATGCAGAGACCAGCTAAGGAGCACCAAATTATGGCTTAAAATTACACAGCTTATAGAGAGGATATTCTGCCAATGCACACATTCAGCCATGCAGGCAGAAATCTTACTTGGGATCTTGGTGGGGAAAACTTATTGGGACTCATCCAGCTGGGCTGTGCTCGGAGCAGACTGCCTTTCTTCACAGCCAACCTCGCACAGTCGGCTCTCCGGTGCAAACATCACTCCCAAGCTCTGGTGACTTTGGCCTCTGGTTTGTTTGACAGGTTACATGTGCTTCTGAATATATCTTCTGATGCTCATTTTCAGAGCACTGTTAACATTTCTCTTGGCTACTGCTTAAAAATTAGGTCCCTAAAGATATCATCCTTCAATAAGAAACTCCTCTCGCCAGAAGACCCAACTTCAAACATGTGGAACTTGACTGTCAGAGTTGTTGACCTCTGACCATGAAGCTGCAAGTCTACTGGCAAACCTGCACATTGGCTCCCAGCACCTAGCAGGAGATGAATCCAAAATGGACAGCTACATTCCTTTTCTTGTTGTCCAAGAAGAATGCACATTTCAAAAGCACCTGTCAAGCACAACCATCTGTCTCATCTGGACAGTTAGACTTCACTAATTATATGTTCTGTTGCTTCAATACCAATATATATACATACGTACACACGCCTGGAATATACATACATACATACACACGCATATGGAACTCACAACTGCAACTTCCTGAAAGTAGCCAAAAGGCTACTTTTTTTTTCCTGTGGTGCTTTGTTGAAATCAGTGAAGTAGGAGGAGTAAATTGTTACTTAGAGTTGCAGTGTAGTTCTGGAAGGCAAGAAGGATTTACATCTTTGCACTCTCCACACAACTTCACCGAATGTGAATCAGCAGGGTGGATAATTTGTGAAAGTTGTGAGTACAAGGCAGGGTCATCAGTCAGTCCACACTGTCTAGAGCACCAAGATGTTCTCCTTTGCTGCCCTTCCAGACAGGTGAAATGTTAATAGCTAATACCAGACAAGTGAGACTCTGATCCCCTGTGGAATGCAATCTGATACCCAAAGACTTTCAGGCCATACTGCACAGCGTATTTTACATGTGTTTTTATAAAAGAAATAGCAGGGATGCGTTTCTGCATAGGTGAAGATGGAGTGTGACAGCCTGTTATCCTCTGCTCAGCATCCTGCCAGCATGGCTAGACACTATCCTAGGACAACACTGATGGACTTTTCCTGAACAAAGTCTCCAGCCAGAAAAGGCAGGAAGGGAAAGAGTGAAGACAAGTCCATCCCAGCATCTAAAGCGGGCAGGCAAAGGGAAGAATCAACTACACTTTATTCTGATGGTCCATAGAGCTGCACTTCCCAACATTTCTAGGAGAAAGTATGAGTCAGAAATCCTACGGGAACTCCTGCAGCAGCACAGCTCCCTCCACAACCCACACATCCTCAACAGAGCACTGCGCAATCCAATCCATATGGTCTATCTGCACTGCAACATGGGCCAGGGTCGGGTGCGGCCTCACATTAGGCTCTCAAGCGATAAAAGTTTGGCACGTGAGCAATTGTTTGTGCTTGAGCAGTTGACTGAGGAGCTTAGAAATCAGGGTACTTATGGAAAACCTGTGAATAAAGTGCAGGGCCATAACAAGTCGACATAAGATGGCTTTGCAGAGGGCTACCAGAGAGAAGGGAAGGTGGGAGCTGGCCACGGGCTTGTCTTGTTAAGAAAGAGATGCGGAGGATTTGCCACCACTGCAGAACAACATTGTTTGTTATTTTACTCAGCTAGTCCCCAGTACAGGTTGCAAAAAAAAAAAAAAAAATCATCAAAACATCAAGAGCATGTTTAAGGCTATCTTTAGTTAGTCAAGCAAATCTGTGGTCCACTACTAGTCCAGTGGATACCGGAATGGTGCTTCCCTGAGAGGGAAATTCCCTTTGAAAGGGGCACTTCGGAGAGTCGTACCTTAAGAGCAGACAGCTCTTGACACAGAAACCTGATGCAGAGCTCCTCCGAGCAGAACGGGTATCCTCAGGACACCAATACACACCTGATATCTCTCATTCATCCCACATCTAAACACAACCAATTCCCGAGCAGGGGCTTAGTGTTAAATTGTGTGGCCCGTCCTAAGGGTAACATACTCACAGCGAACTCGGGGAAGAGGGACCTCTTCTCCCTCCACACCAGACCTAGACTGTTAGCTACGTGGAAAAAAAGTCTAAAAGGTTTGTAGGGAGAGAGATGGAATTAATAAGACAAGCACAGTGCTCTGTCCTGCAGAGGAAACCCAGGTAGGCAGGTGCCTCCAGTCACAGGTAGTTCTAGAGAGCAGAACCGTGACAGGAGAGGATCTGCTGTGCGGAGTCAGGACCTCCGTGGTCTCAGCAAAGGCAAGACAGCCACAAGCCCGGGGTGAGCTAAGGATCAGAATACTGCTGACAAGTGTTAGGGATGAAAAGCTGAGGCTCGTTGGGATGAGCTCTGCAAACTGCCTTCCTTAAATGCTTTATTTTCTACAGCGGATTTCCAACAGTAGAAGCTTTTACTCGCTCTGCTAGGCAGAGGCTGAACTGCTTTCTTCATACAGTTTCAAATTCACCAGCCACGCTCGAAGAACCACCCCTTTTTGCCTTTCTCTTTTCTCTTTGCTCTCTCTGGGCTTTTTGTGAAAGAGACATCCAGTTTCAAGCCATTTAAAAAATATCAAAAAGCCCTGGTGGAAAATAATTCGCAGCTGTGATAATATCACATTTTTTAAAATACCGTAATATAGTTTTACTTTTAATAATAAAAGATAAAAAAGGGGAGTCTGTGAATAATTAGAGACTGCAGTCTGAAGCCAGTTACAGTCACTGCAATTGATAATAAACTTAAAGCCCCTTGACAGCAGGTAAATGCTTTGCAACCCTGACCCCCTTCCTCTCACATTACTTAACAACCCTGCAGTTCCAGCATTACATCACCGTCCAAGCGATTGGTTCCTGCATTTTAACTCTCTCCCTGTCTCCTCCGATTAGGAACAACATAATGATGGGGAGGGGGGGAGGAGACCAAACCACAACAAACTACCAAACTTCTCTCAAGTTTGCTGTGCTCCTTGTTTGGGTTTGGTTTGGTCGAGAAAACAGCTTCTGCTCCTAAGAGCTGAGGTTACACGCACCAGAAAACAAACTCTGTAGAAGTGGAAAAGAGTGGGAAAAGGGGACTCGGGAGGGGAGGAGGAGAGGAGGAGGAAGGCGAGGAGGGGGGGAACTATATAGAAATCAGAAAAGGAAAAGAAAATTAAAAACAAACCTCATGGACATCACTGAGCCTGAATTCCCTGCTGAGGTGCAGAACATGAGAGCCCTGGAATGAGTGTATGTAGAACTTGAGCCAAAGCTTAACTAGCCCGAGTGAGTCATATCCTTCCCATTTGATTCCCGTCCAAGCGATGATGTAATGCCCTGGCCCTCTCCCTCGCTCCCGCTCGCTGCACTACCTCCCTCCTCCCCTTTTCTCCTTTTTAGCTCAGTGCTGGTGAAGTCACCATTTAAATCTGGCAGCGCTGAAGCAAAAACTTCAATGTAACCAAAACAGCCCCAGGCCAAGTTCCAGACGTACTGAGACTCGGTGGTGCAATTGCCATTGGAAACGAGTAAACAGAGAAAGAAACAGTGCTGCCTCTGAAGGGCCTGCGCAGCTGCCTGCCGGGGCGCAGGAAAACCCGGGGACCAGCGACGGGGCTGACATGATTGCCTGGGGACCACCAGAAGACACTGCACCGCTGCCGAATGCCGGCATGGTCCGTGCTTCGGGAAGATCCGGCCGTTGGAAAAGGAGGAGATCGTGCCGGGGATGAGGAGGGCAGCGGAGGAGCCGTGGAGCAGCGTGTGTGTCTGTGTGTGTGTGTGCGGGTCTGGGACGGATGGAGAGCGCTGCTTTGCAGGTTGTGCCTCAGACCGGGATTCTCTGCCTCAGCAGAGCACATCTGGAATCGAGCCCCACGTTTTTGAAGGAAAACGACGGGGCTTCTTTCTTGCACCGTGTTCCTCTGCATGCAGACATACAGGTGGCAAGGCACCTTCTTTCTCCACAACTTAAAAAGTACCAGGAAAGGCACAAACTGTACCGCATGGCAAGCTTATAACCAACTCACGCCGCTGGGCTGCTCTTACTGCCTTTCTGGTGTTTCTCTCCTAAGTCTGATACTAGTGATTTTTTTAAGGATAGAGAATGTTTCTAAATGGAATGTATAATAAATTTTCACGTGTGGAAGGATAAGCTATTGTGGTGCAAGTGTCTGCTCATCGAAGTCCTGCAGAGGTAAAATGCTACAGTGACTGTGGCTGAAATACCTCTGGTGTCCTCCTCCAGAGAGAACTTTCTCACTGTTCATCCCTCAAAATTGATTGTAGTCAATGCGTTACCAAGCAGCTGGTCCACAAAAGAATGCAAAGCCGTTGTAGTAGTAGTAGTAGTAATAATAATAATAATAAATGAAAATGTCTAAGCACATATAGCACCCCTGAGCAATCCAAAGACTAACAGTTTCAACATCAAACTGAAGATGTAAGTATTAATGGCACGTGAAACACCAGAGAGGTATTTAAAAGTGGCACCTTTCTTTATAGATCAAGAACTATTTCACAAAACCACTTCACCTCATATCTCAGAGTGAAAACTCTGTTTTCCAACACTCAATAGATGCACTTTTGCCCCCCAAATTTAGAAAACAGTCGAAAAATAGTGAAGTCAATGTGCTTTCTTTTCTTCTTTATAATGATATGAGTTTATGGAGAATCAATTTCTATTGCCTAGCAGCATTTTACTACACTGGGTTTTTTGGGAGGTGGGTTCATTAACTGATCACAGCAGCAATGCAACAGAAATTATTGTAAGGTATCAAAGTCTCCTCCTGAGGATGCTCTTAACGGTTTTAAACTATCTTTAGAACGTATTTCTGTGGATCGACACTATTAGCTTCTGCCATGGTTTGGTCTAGAATTCAAGTAGTTTCAGTCATGTATTCAAATGATTTTTTGTTTAAGATATATATGATTTTTACAGACAGAATGAGAGGAGGAGAAAACCAAAGGTTTATCCTATTCAATTAAAAAAACCCACAGTTCTCCACAGCAGCCTGACCTGCTGGATGACATCTTCAATTGATGTTGATGCTGCAGCCACTCAGAGTGACACCTTTATCAAGCAAGGCAGCTCTGAATTAGAGGTGATCAGCCATAATTATTACTGGCGCCACTGGAGCCTGTGGCTTGACAGCATCAGATGTGGTTGTTATAAAGTTTGGTCCATTGTGTCAATGGCCTGTATAACTCATTTATGTCTGAATTACCAGCTATTGATTTTTTGTCTTCTGTCATGTAATAAAATAAAAGTTAGATCATTCCTAAAGCCCTCTTCTAACTCCAGCCTTGCTGATAGTTTCATTTTAAGCTTAGTCCACTTCTCCCTCTCCTTTTAAAAAATGCAACTTCCAACCCTTTTTCTGTGCATGTTTTAAGAGGTCATCTTCCCTCCTTCCTTCTTTTTATTTGTCTGCTTACGTTCACACTGCTGGATTACATTGCTTCTGCTCATCCAGTTATGCCACCGACATTGCTATAAACTTTGTCATGGGCCCAGGACAGATCCCTGGCTCAGAACACGGGAATGTGGCTACAACTGAGACACAACTTTAAATCCCCAGGTCCAGCTTTGGAAGGAAGGAAGCTGTCACCAAAGAGAAAAAGGATTACCCTGAGAAGCCCAGGTTACCATGGGGCTGCTTGTGCATATACATCCATTCCTGCAGGCTTTGAGTCTCTTCTCACTCTTCTGAAAAACCCACACTTCCACTACTGTATGTATTCAGAGCAAAACACAACCAAGGCGATGATGCAGGAGCTGCAGGGTAGTTCATTGTCCTCCTGAGGCTTCAAGTACTTCCCAGGCAATGGTGCTCTTTCCAAAATAAAATTTTGTTCACCAGAAGCAAAGCAGATCCACTGCCTATCTGTGAGCATCTTAACCAAAATAGCACAGGAGTGACTGCGTGTGTATGGTAAATGACCCTTTTAATTATTATTGCTTTCATAGACACAAACTCAGAAGAATTAAATTGCTCTCAAAACAGTGTTTGTCTTACAGAAGGTATATCCAGGAGTAAAAGCATTTTCTGAAATGCACATGAAAGATCAAGGCAGTTTCAACTGCTGATCATTTCTAAATTGCATGTTTACAATAAAGTCCTATTTCAAGAAGTAATCTGTTTTAAAACAGACATCATGCTCCAAAGGAGTTAAAAATGTATTTGTTCTTGCTGATGGGAAAACAAAAAGTTCTTTCCATGCAGGTATTTCCAAAGCCTATTGATTTTTTCTTCCCCCTAACAGGAAACACTGTTTTCCCCTTTTCCTTTCTATGACAGAGCAGTTAATGATAAAGAATGTCCTGTGCTCAGAGGAAATTCCACTTGCATGCAAGAGCTCCCTCTTTATCTGTTTACTTGTCTGCCTTTTCATTCTCCCCCAACTCCAACTCCAGCCTTAAATTTCCATGTTCAGCCACGCTCAAGAATAGGGCTGTTGTGAGGAGAGTTATGGGATGTTTTAATTCTAATGGGAGCCTTCTTCAAACTAGGGCCCTGGCCAGGACAGTTATGACTCCAGCTTAGCTGTCTAGTTCAGGAATTCTTGCAACACCCTCCCTGCAGAATGTTTCATCCTTGGGGAAAGGGTGGTGGGGCACACCACAGATGTTTGGTGTAACAGAAACTTGACAAAAATCACTACTTCTGCTGAAAGTTTCCAGTCTCAACAACCAGAAAGCTCTGAATTTCAACGAGCCCAAACGTCAGAGTGCACTGGGATTATCCCAAATGCGTATTGTAACAAGGAACTGGGTGTACTACAGTTGAGATTGTGGATGGATAAATCACCAGTCCTACATGCATTTTAGGTGAGTGTGTGACATCCAGTCCTTGGGACTGACTTTTGCCTGTGTCAATCAGTGGCCCAAAGCATCAGCAAAGACCCTGTGGATGAAAGAAGTATAACCTGATTATTTTTACCTCCACTACTTGACTCTTAAAGAGGCTTGATTAAGAAAATATTCTGTAATAATGGTCCTGCACTCAGGAAAGTCTTATTTTCATTCTGACATTATTTTTCATTTCTAACCCAAGAGCCTTACAGTCCCTGTGGAATTAAAGAGGCCAGATAATTTCAGGGTTAAATAAGCTTTAATGACTATCACATGTATGGAACCTTAAACCTAGCATTAAAAATTATTTTTTTAAAGTGGCATCTCTTCCTTTTTTAATTTAAAATAACCATCCAGGTGGTTTCCTAAGGATTTCTTTGCAAATTGCTTCCAGTGAACCTTTTCAGTTACAGACCACTGCAAATCCATGTGCTGGTATTCAGCATTCAGTTCAACTTGGGTGTCCCATGTTTTTGTAGTGGACAGAGGGACTGCCTGCACAAGTGTCTGCACAGGGAGGCTGTCTGAGCAGGATAGCTGTCACTAGCAAGGAGATGAGAATATAAATATCCACAATTTCAGCAGAAACTAAAGGAGGGCAGTGTTAAGAGTGGATTCTTCAAGTTGTTCACAAGATAATGGAGCACACGTTCCTATGTCGCTTTGGTGCTTCAGAAAAAGACATTCTTTGTTTAAGAAGACTCAGATCAAAGTGCTCAGCATTGAGCTGTGTCAAAGGTTTTCCTATGAACTCTCCAAATTGTAATGAATTAAAATATCTGGAAATATCCTTTGTGAGAACTACCTCAAATTTCTTGAAAATAAGCCCTCTAGGACATTTAATTGGAGGAAGTCTAAATGAAACCTGGAACAACGATTTCCCACTCTCACACACACGCTCAAATGTGCTGCTACATTAGAAATACCTTACTGAAAATGTTTAAGAAAGAAGAACTGCCAAAATTTGGGTACAACATCTCTAGAGACAGAAATGTGCAATGGACATGATGGCCGGGAGCCTTCGCCAAAACATTTTGGCAATGAATCTTAACTCAAATCTTCAAGAATCATCTCACGGCAAGAAACACTTCCCCAGTAACAGTCCTAAGCATGTTAAAGCCACTTGGGATCGTAGTTTTTTTGTGCTGGGAACACTCAACTACTAGGAAATAGAGTTGCCTACTTACTATATACTTGCCAAATAGCCATGGGCCAGTGGCAAGCAGCTGACCTGGAAGTGACGAGCTTTTTATCCACCTACATGTCACGGAGAAGAAGCTTTGCCATACATGTGCCCTAAATATTTTGACCCTAGATCTCAGATATATTAATCTTTAGTCAAAACTCTGCAGGTTTTATCTTGGTCACAATGCAAACTTTATCACATATAGCTGCATTTAAAATCTTATTGCAGGAAAAAGGATCTGGTTTTGAAACTGTTTTCGCATTGTATTTCTAGCAGACAGAAAAGTAAGCTGAAATTGTGAAATTTGGTTTAAAAGAGCAAACTTATATACTGTAATTAAATATGTGCTCTGAAGTGCAGTATGGTAAGCACTGAAAAACAAATAGTACAGCTCTAAAACAAATTTTAGTTCTGAACCAAATTTTATTCTTCCCCAAAACTGTCATCTCTATGCATTTTTGTTAGTCCTCATCTTTCTTTTTCAGCATGATAGCAATACTTAATATTCTAATGAAACTTTTAAAATAGGCAAATATCTGGTACTCAGTTCCAGCTGGAAAAGGAGAGTGCTAGGATTCAGATCGACCTCATGACACAGGACAGATTTATAGTGCTATCTGATAAAAACATACGCAAGATAACTTGTTTTTAAAGATACGCCCTCTTTTGTTAGGAATCCAGTTGATAGTACAATATTTCCTCCATGAAAATGAACAGCTATAACCATCCACTAGGAAATGTTTTCTGGACTGTTGCTGAACAAACTGACTTAAGCTTTGGAGTTCCATGAATTACAAGTAGCCAAGTAATTCTGTTGGTTCTGGCTCATCCTCCCACACGGGGTTTACACCATTCAATCACTATCAGGATGACAAAATTCATGATCCAAGAGGTACCATTTTTAACTTTGCTTTATCCAAAAGTCTGAGTTTAATTTATATCCAGCATCTTGACACCTAAACTCCAGCCTCTTTTAGTACAAATTAGAATTTTTTAATGTTTCTTAAAAACCAAAGAAGTCTGCAGCAGAGAGACTGAGATGCAGCCACAACTGAGGGCTAGTTCCCTGAAATTCTCTATTTGCAGTGACTCCCATTGAAACATAACGTAAAGTTTCCAATGTAACAAGTCAGTCATAAGAATTAAAGCTCTGTTGTTGATAACATAAAGCTATTACATGAGTACACAATTTAAAAGGGAATAACTAATGATTTTTGTTTGGGTTTTTTGGTTGCTTTTCTCTTTTTAATAGGAGTTAACCAGGAAATCCCATTTCAGTTTCCTTCATAGTAACTTCTCCAGTCACAGATTAATTATCTGATAGATCCTTTCTGAAATCAAGTGAGGTCCATCTGTACCCACTTATGGTTTTAGGATTTACATACTGTTTAGTCTTCCAATGCTTTTCTTCTGGAAAAGTATGGCTATATATTAACTCCAAACATCCTAAAACCAAACAGACCTCTCACAGACACTCGGACTAATCCTTTCAGGATTCTGAAAGAAAAGCATCTTCACTTTACTGACATCAGAGTTACTCTGTTTTACTCTGATGATAAATGAAACAGAAAAGATTTCTAATTTCGCTTTCACATTCTGTGGTGCAGGATGCTGCTTTACTTTCAACACCAGTTTCTAAGAATTAAAACATACAGCTTTTCCATTATTGCATAAAAAAACCCAGATAAACTCCAGAATAAAAAAAATATCTCTACAAATCACGCATGTTCACTGAAGTACACGATGAGCAAGTACACATTCCACACAAACTGTTTCTACTAGATTTACACATCTTCTGCTTGGATACCCTCTAACACTAGCTTGTTCCTGCTGCTGTACAAATCCAAATGGTTGTGGCTGTCCTCAGTGACTGCAGCCCAAGTCAGCGAGGCACTTCTGTAAATTCTGTATTGGAAAAAGTGCACCGTGTTGAAAAATAATCCACAGCTCAACTTAAAGAAAAACAAACAACAAACAAACTAGACTTTAAAGTTGTTTAAATGGAAAAAAGAAATATTTATTATGGAAACAGGATAAACAGACTGAAACAATGATGACTAACTCATCTACGAACCTGCAGAGTTCGCTCACAGCCCCAGACCTAACGTAAGTGGACACTTCTGTGTTTATAACTGAATAGTTTTGATACAAGAGAAGCAGCCCTTCAATCAGTTTCTTCTCGTAGCTGGGATCTGTCACTTCAGTTTTTAACCTTCCAAACCCTTAGCCTTTACTGCTTCTCTCGTCTGCCCAAAACTTTCCCTATCTTTCCTCCTTCCAAGTAGCATGAATTTAATTTCTTAGGATTTAGAATTTTTCTACTGTCTTCATCCTTTATGTTCAAGTTTTTGTGTGTTAATCATTCTGCATGGAGATGTCAATCTGAATTTAGCTTGAAAAACACTTCAGGGCTTATATATTCTTGTAATTGCTTCATAACCGGAACATATGTCTCACCACCCTGCACGTCAATAGTTGCAACATCATTTTCTCTGCCTTTTACCAGTGTAATTGTACCTCTTTCATATCTGCCCAGACTCCTGCTGCAGGGACCTTTTCCAAGTCCTTTCTGCTGAACATGCCATGTGTATCCCTTTATCAGCTAAGTTTTCCTCTTGAAGTTATTTTCTTTCAAGATCCTTGGTAAACAACCTCCCTCCACCTTCCCTAGCATGTTTTCATCAGTGTTAAAAGTCAGCTCCAGATCAATCCACCATGCCAGTCTAATACCTCCCAATGCCTCCAGAAAACCATCTTCTTGATGGAGTGTTATTTAAGAGTACTAGTTCCTAGGAAATGAGCAGATCACCACAGAAGCTTGCTTCCACTCCATGACCACTTACCTCTATCCATGAGCCCTCCTCCTACATAGATGTTTCCAGATGATAAGCTCCCAGCTTCTTCTTCTGCTTCTAGAAAATTTTATTAGTCCCCCCAGGCACAGCCTTGCATTTTTTAATACTGAATTTCATTCCTTTGCCATTACTTCAGTACTCAAAGTTCGTCCAGGTTTTTTGTGTTGGTTTTTCTTTTTTTTGTTTTCTTTTGTATAATATCCAGGTCTCTCTCGGTGTTGCAAATGTCTCCAAACCCTGCGTCACCAGGAGTACTTGGTATACTTTCATTACCATCATTAACAAAAGCACTAAACAAAATCAGGACCATACTGGACATTGTGTAGCTCCTCCAACCTGGCACTTTCCCTTTCAACGCCACCCAGTTCTCTCCCCTCCAGCAAACCCCATTTTTAAGCACATTGAATGAAACCTACCTGTCCTATTTCTTAGGACAGACTCCTCTGCATTAGCTGTAGTTGTCGAGCAGTCTGCAGCTGTCAGCAGCTTTTACTGAGTGGGAATTTGTCAGAGTGAATAACAGTGCAGGCCAAAGTTTACCCTTATTTACTGGTTCACTCTCAGCCCTGCCTGAAATTTCTCTTGGCTGACAAAGTGTGATAAGCAACTTTTAGTAAAGTTTTAAAGAGCAAAAAATGTTTTAATTACAATCGAGATAAGTAGTTGCATTAATACTACTAGAATATTTAAGCAACATTTCAGATGTCTGCTGACTCTCAGCACTTTTATGTGAGGAATTCTACATCTGTGCTCCACGGACCTGAGAAGCCCCTGCACTGTGGGCCATTTTTCTCCAGTTAAGCTTGTTATTAAGCAGTATCATTATGTACAATTTTCAGTGTTCCTAAAAGGGATTTCAATAATGTCACAGGAAAAAATGGATGGTTTGTTTACTTGATTAATGTCGTGATCTGTGATTACAAATCTGTCTACTGTTGCTTTCACAGGAAATTATTTCAAGAACTTCACTTCTGGGTGTTGCTTAACATCCAGCACTGACTCCACTATAAACTCATACACATGATTTATCTGGTGGCCAGCATGTGTGGGAGGAAAGATCTAGGAGTCTGACAAAACTCTTCACTCCCTCTAACTTCCAGGCCATCAGATGTAGAAATCTAGACTATTACACTCCTAAGCCTGTTTGTAAATCCTCAGCCAATGCAAACAATTAATATTGAGTTAAGTGAGTGCAAAATGAAAGTGATTAGGCACTTTTTTTTTTTAAATTATACGCACATATTTTACTAGCTTTAAATGTTAAACCAGCTGATTACATCATACCGACCCAATAAAAACTACTTCAAGGTAACCTAGGAAACTGTTTTTACTAAATAACAACTGAGTCCCTTCATTTAATCTCAATTCACACAGAAGGCAAGTTTAGCTGGGTCTCCCTTCCCAGCGATCTTGTGCCGTTTGTTCAGGACGGCTGGGATGCTCTTGCTGTCAGCTCGTAGGGCACAGCTCTCTGGAGACTGCGGCAAGGCTCCTTCAGATGAGGGGCCCTGGTCTGTTGGATTTGCTATTCTTGGTGGTTTGCCAGCAGCCCCAAATTTGGCAAAGTTCAGAGCACAAGCTACAGTCTGGTTGCTTGATTATCATGAATGTTATTATTTTTATTGTTCTGTTAATGTCTTCACTTTCCTCTGTTTTTATTTTGCTTTGATTGTCTGTGTTGGCTATTCTGTGTCTCCAGCCTAAAGAGACACAAAGATGGACAGCCCTCACAGTCATCACCTAACTTATACCCAGGACAGCTCATAAGATTCCTGGTCCTCTATATTTTGGGGTCAAGTCAGAAAATCTCTATTCAGTTGCATCTCATTCCTTAGTTGGTCAGCATTTCCATAGTAGTCAAACAAAAAGGTATTAAGTATTTGCAACTGCTGCTAAAAGAAATACAAGCTGCAGTTACCCAAAAGGAGCTTCAAGGATTTAGTCAAACGCAAGCCAAACAGGTAAATACAAAGCAAATCCAGAATTTATTCTAGGTTGTGACTGCTGTGATTTCTCCTGCCTCACTGCTGTACTCAAAATGCCCATATGTAGGGGCATACATCTCACAAACACACCTAGATAACATATTATACAGAAAGCATTATGCATATATAGTAAGTGTGACATGTAAGAAGAAAAAGCTAACTTAAAAGTGTATTGCAGGATGAATGACACAGAAACTTATGTTGACAGTTGTATCTTCATTTTCATTCTCCCTTTTTTAGTTACTTTTTAAAACTTCCAAAACTTTCCCTTTTTAGGCTGAATTACTGCAGGCTTGGTCTTTGCCAGATAATGAATATTTTAAAAAATATTTCCTTAAACCATTTTGTCTGTCTTTTATAAGGACAGCAAAAAGTGTAAAAACTTGTACAGTCAGAAAGCCTGGGAACAAAGTTGAACTTTGCCATGAAAGCAGTCCACTAAAAAAAATGCTTTAGAGGGCATTGATAAAAATTAGATTTTATTTGGTGAAGCCCGAAAACGTTTTATTTTGTTTAGACCAATTATGTTTTCCCCAAATTTTCTTGCTAAGCTTTAAATCACGCACCTAAGAAAAACAACTCTATTTTTCATTTCAGCTAACCTGGCTTCAATAAAAAATTTATAGAAGAAAAAAGGTCTGTAAAGTGCAGAGTGCTAGTGAATTTAGAAACAAGCACAGATGAGAGACAGGCTCATATACTGTCTGAAACACAGCTCAGCTCGTTCCCAAGAAATGTTTTCTTGTAAGAGCTTTCTGTTTTGTCTTCTTCACACATATATTTGATCTAATCTGTTGGCTCTCCTGGTCTGTGATACCAGTTTTATTCTTCCTGTTCTCACTTACTTGGCCTACTCCAGGCTACATTTGTGACCTTCCTAGTCCTTCTGCTCCCTTCCACCCCATCTCTTCCCTTGAAACAAGGCCCCTGGAAGCCTCATTCTTCTTTTTCCTGAGCAAAACCTCCAAGCTTAGTTCACCAAACCACTGCTCTGCTTTTTTCAAACACCACCCAAGTCATGTCCTTCATATTGCCTCTCTGCATTGAGTTAATAAGCTGCAAAACCAGCATAAGGAAACATCTGAGTTATCTTCTCTGCCTAAACATACTTCCATTGAGCTAAGCTTTCTTTCCTGCACACAAATCTGCTCTGGCTCAGTAGTCTTGCTTCTCACTCAGTAGCCTTGCAAATAAAATTATCTCACTTGCAAGCATCCAGGCCCATTGTACCTTTACAAGTGCTTTACAAAAAAGCTTATTTTTAGCATGCACCAGGTAGCATTGTAGGCAGCACGGAGAAAATGGACTGAAGGGTTATAGAGAGGATGTAAATAGAATAAAATAGTATGGATCCTTTTCTCATGATAATAGTTTCAATGACTGATAAAATTCATATGTTTTACATTCTCAACTGTTGCTAAAAATGTTTTTCAAACATTTACCACAAGGTGCCAGCAGTTCTTTAATGCTTTTTTATTTTCAGTTCCTGCTGTATACACTCAAAGCAGGAGTACAATGAGGCAAAGACTTCAGACAGGGAAGCCATAAGGGGTATTAATGCCAGGATCAGAGATCATTCGTAGAAAATAAGACATATACTAGAAATGGTACATATACTACTACCTTTAAAAGAAGACCAAAAAAAGATGAAAGTCAAATTTAGTAATTTGGACAGAGGGATAAAGCATGCTAGTTTGGTGTTTGGGGGAGTTTATCTGTACTTTTGCAACCAGACCAACTGTAATCATCCACCCTCTAGTGAGGATACTCAGCTACCAATGTCTGTTTTGCCTAGCTCTTATCGCCTACAAAAGTTAGAGAGGGGGAGCAAATACCTCATACAATATTGCAGCATCCACTCTCTTAACATTATAACTCCTCCTAATATTGGGAGACTTGTACAGTACTGTTGTACCTACTGGAGGGGGAGAGGGTGTTGCCTAGAATGAGAAAATGAGGTGTGTCAATGCAAAGACGTCTACCATTTATGACTTTATTATTAATAAAATATCAATAAGAACTTACTGCAGTCATGTGGAATTGTATCCCAATTAATGTTAGCTGTACAGTCTTTACCCTAGTACTCACTTCTATTAGGTTTAAACAACCATGTTGCTGAAATTTACCAACATTTAAGTATCAAAGCCATACTTTCAACAGTTAAATCAGAATAATTCAGAACTGAAACAGCAGAACTTAAGAGAGCCTGCCTTCCTGGTCTGTTTTATTACATTTTCAATGACACAGCTATATAAGAATGGTTATTATAAAAATTACCTGAAAGTATACATACATGTTATATACACTCCATTAAGTCTTAATATTTTATACATATGCAGCTCTTTCCACTGAGAAAGGCTCACAAAGCAATTTACAAACAGTATATGCAGAACTAACTTGAGACATTTAATGCAATATGGTCTCCCTTCATGGAGATACATGACTAAACATCCCCAATGAGTAATATGGCTAGCAGCCATAACAGCCTCAGGCTGTGATCTGGTCTGCTCTCATAAGCTAAACAGGGTTGGTCTTGGCCAAATGCATTTGGGAGCCCTCCAAGGAAATCCCAGGGTGCTTCAGGAAGCAGAGCTGGTGATTCAGTAGGTGGCACACTTCCCCTGGAGTCAGCTCTGAACGAGCCACTCCAGCAGAAACCTTAGTAGGGGCAACACCATTAACCAAATGGGATTTCAGGCAGGATCCCTCAGCTGAGACGGGTCATTTGTCACACTGTCATGATTTATTAGTGATGCTATGGATTCTGCAATTAAAAACCAAGAAGTTGTTGCTGCTGAGCAATCCTCTCTGTAGAGTTCCCTTAGTTTGGAGAAGCTGAAAGAATTTATTTCTAGCTTTTTCAGTTGAGCATTGTGTTTCAAATGGGAACGATCTGAAGTGTTGCCGGGCCTCTTGGTTTTCACCAATAGCAAGTGATATTTTTTTTCCTACCCACATTTTTAAACATAGATGTATGAATCCTTTCCTTTGATTCAGTATCTGCCATCGGAAGTACCATGCCCACTTTTAGGTACTGTTCCTAGCTAAAGGGGGGTCAAGGCAGAGAAGAAGCCTTTGGACAGCTAGAGAAATACTTTGAAGTCTAGAAGATGACTAAGGACAGACTGAGCAAGCTGGTTGGCCTACAGAAGACAAGACAGAGGATAGACATAATGCAATTTCAAATATACAAGAGGCTGCTGAAGACAGAAAGAAGAAATAATATCTCTCTCCACGTCTATATTAAGTAGAACCAAAAATAAAAGGAACTTTTGCATCACGGAGAGTTTGGGTTAGCCTGAAAGAAAAACTTGTCTCAAAGTGGATACAGTTAAGCACAGCGATAGGATGTGTGCTCTGCATTTCTGGAGGTTGTCAAAAACACATTAAAGATATTTCTGTCATAAATGATGTAGATGTTACTTAATCCTACTTTGGGCAGAGTACTGGATGAACACTTGAAGTCCCCTCCAGCCATATAGCTCAATGATTCCATAATTTTTATGAAAGCAAAAGATTTATAGCTTTGGCATTACAGATTTCTTCCTATTTATATTAACTTTAAAACAATAATTCCACCCCATCAAAAAAAAACCTAAAACACATCACATTTAACAGGCTTAAAAAACTGTGCCATGGTTTTAGGGAGATGACTGCAAAAATTACCCATTCTTAAGATTTTTAAGCAAAATCAGTTTTATGGTCTTGCTCTCTTGATTTTCTATTTACACAGATGCAACCAGAGTTTTACACCATTCCTTCCTCAAAAAGTCACAAAGAGCTGAGTTTCACATCTAAGTCAATAAACAATGCCATGAATAATGAAAAATTTACTAACGCTTGTGGAAGTGTCAGATCATTTTTTATTTAAAGAAGAAAAAGGGGAAAGTAAGGGGAAAGGGAAAAAGGAAGACATTCCCAAAGTTTATGTATGACCTCAAGAAACACACCAACTTCTCCTGGAGGTTTTCTCCTCAGTTGGGTACCTGTTTAGCTGCTGAGTTCAGGGCGGTTTGGATCTCCCCCTTGGAGCATAAATTACAGTGCTGGTATTAGCTGATAACCCTTTCAGCTGGCGGGGTCGCTTGCACCCTGCATTAAAAAAGCTAAGGATGAACATAGTCCCAGAAAATACATTGCTAAAGTCCAGGTTAAACTACCTTGAAACTGTCCTTCCTTTCTCTGTTGATGCTTTTTTGTTCTCTTTTGAACAAAGACAAAAAGTAACAAGCTGCTCAGTAATTTGCATGATCTAGGAGAAAAAGTTATTTTGTAGGGAAGCTGTGTGGGCAGACTGTTGTCACATTGAAGGGAGATGAAGAGGCAGCATATAAATATAATAAAAATAAAAGTTTAACACAGCCTGAGCGGTACCAGCATGTGGCCCTGAGAAAAAACATGCTCTTGGGTCAGCATGCTGAGTACAGGGGTCTGGGGCTGCAGAGGGGAAGATATCCTTGGCCCTTTGATTGCTCCCCAAGCTCATGAGAAAAGAACCCAATTTCCTGCAATAAATATATACACTTCAAAATATTCCTGATCCCTTCAACAAGTCCTTTTCTAATTCCGAACTACAGTACAGCCTCTCTGGTTTTGCTTGGCAATCCATGTCAAAGTAGAAAAAAACCCTGATTGTGAGTGAAATTTTTTAAAATATAAACCTAAAAATTATATTTTCCTATGATTTAGGAAAACAGTTTCAAAATGCAGATAGGACAACATGTATCTGCTAATCGCCTTTGTTAGTTTGTGGGCACATAATCATATTTGTTAGAAAAATAGCCTCACAGGAGAAGGCATAGTTTATTCTTCAATGAATGGCTCTTAACTGAGATTTACACACAGATTACAAGTTTACTTTCTCCACAGAATGAAACAAAGAATGGAGCCCTTATAAAGAAAATATTCAAACAATTCAAGAGCCTAAAGAAAGAAAAGTCTCTCTTTTTGGCTAGACAGTTTTGATACCTTAATGGCTGTAACATTTTAACAGCTGTGGGAAAACTGACATTAAAAAAAATATTCAGCCCAGAAACATGGTCTGTGTACAACATCTTTGAGCTCTTAGATTTTATTAGCAATTTGGATTCATTACTGTTTTAAGGAGGAAGGAAGGGAGGTAGATGTTCCTGAGAGCTGTTTCTCTAAATATATTAACCAGAGATTTCCAAGCACGATTTAATGTAACACAGCTCAATCCTCAAAAACTGGCAAACGGGTGAGATGTCACCATTTATCCCTTCATTGAAATTCATGCTCTAACACAAGAGGTCAAAGCAGGTATTCGAGCGATCTTCCTTATGAAAATGAGATAACCTCCTTTCATCCCAGAGCCTGCTCTGATCTTGCTCCCCCCCTCCTTTCCAGCCCAATGCTGCACAGCAGCTCAGGGGTACCACACTGTCACCCTCCTTTTGAATTATGATGCTCTGAAAGAGTGCTGTAGTATTTAATAGCCTGAGATCACAGGCTCTCCTGACACAATACTTAACCAGGTTCTGCCTTTCTTTCGGTGTGCTCATTATTTGCACATGGTCTATGACATCCAGGGAGAATATGTTACCACACAAGTCCTCTCTTCTCCCACTGTTTGCTCTTCCATTGTGTTTATCTCCCTTACCTGACAGGTTCTTGACCATGCTGTCAATTTTGTAAGAAAACCGCGAAACCCAACCAAGAAGAGCTTCCGCACAGATTTGGGAGGCCCTGTTCATTAATCTTTTAGGAATCCTAAAGTACCCTTTAGGATGTAAAACAAACACTGAAGCCTAAAAATGACATTCTCTGAAGCTCAACAGCCACCTCCTGATTAGACCATTAGAAATCCCTTGAAGTCAGTGTTCAGACTTCATCAGTCTCAACTAGTCAGACCTCAGGGTGGAGAAATGGACATGATGAGTGTTCAGAAATATTGCACAGGGAGACACTGAGAGAGTGTCTTGTGGTAAGAGAGTTTTAGGGGAATAATTCTGCTTAATTACAGCCATATTGAAGCTGTGCTTTTGGGAGTGATATAAATTAGGTAGTTAACAAGTTGAGACACAAAATGCACTTCTTTTGCCCCTGTAGACTCTGAGATCCCAATCTTCTTACATCCAAAAGTGCTTGTTTTAACACCTAGATTTCTCTCCTTATTAGAATAGGACTAAACAGCAAAATGTTATTTTATTATTTGAATATATTATAAATTCTTTTTTTTTTCCCTAGAAGGAAGACAGCAATTATTCTTTTAAGTAAGCCAGACAGCTAACACAGAAAAATACTCTCGTTTTAATAACAGTTTACATTCAGACCATGGGTATCATATCCTCTTGTGCTGATCAAAGAGACCTTCAGGGAAGACCACGACTCTGGATCAAGCAGCTTTGGTGATGCCCTAAGTGGGACAGTCCTTAAAACCTCAAACAGCCTCAGGAGATACCTGACATCCAGAGGAATGTCCTCTCAGGTCAGCAACCCATGTACCAGTTAACAAACTCACTTAGTTTTCAGAATATAAATGCCAGCTCCTGTGTCAATGACAGTTTAGGTTGTTACGTTCAGTTTCTTTCAGAATTCTTTTCAATGAGACTGTATATAGTGTTAAACTTCTAATGGATGCTAGAAGCTTAAATACCTGAAATGGTGATCTCTTTATACCAGGGTGAGGTTCTGCAACTAAGGCAGTCAGTAAAACAGGTATTCCTACATTTACCCACATTATCTTCTTTTTGTGTACATGCCCACACTCCCTCAAACGAACACATTTTTGTAAATGAGAAATGTTTACTCCTTTGCCTTGAACAACTATCCCCAAACTAGACAAAGGATGTAAGATCAGACAATTGGACTGTTATTTTAAATCTTCCACTTCAGCTTTGAATCAGCAGGAAAGAGTGCTTCACAGCAGCCTTCCCCAAGAACCTCCATCATGCACCTGACTAGCATCTGCTTCAGGACCCTACAGAGCAAAGAAACAGATGACTTCAACAGGGCATCAGTCTTGTAGCCCCTCACAGAAGCCTCCCTCAGTGCTATCAGCCCAGCTGAGCAGCATTACAAAGTTCACTTCCCTTCCCTCAATACTAAAACATTTTCTCCTTTACTAATAGGCAGAGAGACCTTAAGTATCATGCTCAAATTGCCCTAATCTCACTCGGCTCTCACCCTTTAAAATCACTGCTAGTGGCTGGCCCCTGGCAACACAACAGCATTTTAACTCATACTTCCATGCAATAAATAGCTCAGATTTCCTTTAAAAGGAACACATACACACAACAGACTAGGGGTGCACAGAAGTTTTATGCATCTAGCAGTTTTTACATATTCCACTGTTATTCATTTAAGGCTGACCAAGTGGTCCTCAGGGGATGGCATGCACAAGCATAACATTATAAGTGTTAATAGGAAACGGATCTGAACAAAGAACCGCATTTCCCCATTATATTGTGTTTCTGCTTTAGTACATCATGTTAGTTTCCTTCACAGCTGGCTGCTTTGCCTGTTGTTTCAGGGACAACTATCATTTGCTCATAACTTTCCTTTTTTTCAGTGCATTTTATATGCATGTATAGGCATGTGGGATTCTTGCTGTGATTTTAGTATAAATGGCTTATCTTACAACGTGTTTTCAAAAGCTCATGACATTAAATGGGCAGCAATTCCAAAATAACAACAGAAAAATATGATCTGTGCTGCCATGCTAGAGAGAAGAATAAAGTTAAATCAGCATAAAATATGACCAGAAATATAAATCAAGTATTTGGGTTTTAATATAACAAAATAATTAGAAAGGTGCAAGGCAAATTCTTGCTTTTTTTATAAACCCAAACTCACTTCAGTAATATTCTGTTGTTTATGTGCCCTTGAACTAATTTCCTCCCTCTCAATACGTATGCAATTTGTCCTGCAGCATATCTTTACCCTTCTAGTGGTGGGGGGGAGAAATCCTCAAAATAAGCGGAAAGAACACCAGAACATGCATTTTGGGAACTGCCTTGTAGAAAGTCAGATTAAATCTCTTGTGGACATATTTTCAAAGACACCAAAGCAGTCAGGCAAGCATGCATGCCCCTGGTGCTCCTCTGGTTGTGTGAATAGTCTCCTGTGCAAGCACTGATGAAGTCCACGCATGGGAATGCCACTGCCTGCTCCTCCTTCGAATGCAAATGGGGCACATGCCTAAATTGCTTGCACATGTATGAAATGGCTAAGACGGATGTGCAAGACCAACTCTATACTGACAAATCAATGACTATCTTTCCACACTTCAATATATGATGTCTCAGTTAAAAAAACAAAAAAAACCCCAACAACACTTTTTTTTTTTCAACTCCGATGGTCTTGTACTTGCTGGGTTTTCAAGAAATAGGTACCACCCTTTCCCACTGCACTCTGCAGTGAAGTTACACCCAGAACATGATGTGACTGCAATTACTTACTCCCAAACATACACCATGTTAACGTGCAACGTGGAAAAGAGAAAGGTCTTCCTTGTTCTCAAAGTCTGGCTAACTAAATAACAGCACATTTGTAGAACCGCATTTTCACAGAAGATTTATTTCAACCCCTTACAAAAGTTCCACCAGCCACAACAACTTCTAGGCTCTTCAAAGCAACGTGAAGTCTCTCAGCTCTGTTTCGGCACCTTTAATACTCTGTAAAGTCCAAGGTGTATACTTTACACGTTCCTTGCTCTTAAACTTCTATTTCCTAAATAAGGCACAACTCCTTTCAGGATGACAGCTTGTAAAAATCACTTTAGGGTAAATTTCCCTTTTAAGGAAGCAGCTTAGCCACTCCTTTATCCTCATAATATGTACATCCCATCGCTTCAGGCAACATTTCTCATCAGCAGTGTTTCCCGTTCCTCAAATCTGCTTCTGAAAGAAATCCCAGCCACATCAATCAGCCTCATACATGCATAGACTAGGCAAAAACATTTGTACTTTCCGAGCATCGTATCAGGAAAGATACTAAGTTATCAGAAAAAGATATTAAGCTAGAAAAGAAAGCATTTCATTCCTCACTGTCCACTAGACACCATGGAGTCTGTCTCTGATCTCTAAAGAACCCATACCAATATTAATAAGAGCATGGGTAAGGGATGGTTAAAAATATTTTACTAAATTTGGAGAGAGGAAAGAACCTTTGAAAAACTAGAACTTTTGCACTTTCTCATTTTCAAATAAAAAGTTTAGTTTCCACAAGAACACCCTGATTTATTTCCCCAGCCTAACAGGAAATTGACACTGCAATACTGTTAAGTGTTGAATGAGAAGTCAGATATTCCCCACCAAAATTTTTGGCTTGATTTTATTCCTGAGCAAAATATATATTTTTTTAAAATTGGAAATAAACCACATGGTTACACCACCCTCCCAAGACAGCCTGGTTGATACCACAGTTCAGGAAACTACACTCTCTGGAGTAAGTTCTCCTAAAATTTCTTTTAGCTATTATTTGAGGACTCTATTACCTGCCACATACGCTACTATGGAGCATTTGTGATGCTAATGCTACAGGGTCTGCTGCACCAAATTGCTCATATTCAGTGTCAAAAGCATCTTACGTTAACCACGCAAAGCTAAGCCGCAGTTTGAAAAGTATTTAGAAACCTGAGGAATGCAATAGAAGTACATGGATAGAAAAGTAGAAATTAGCACTCAAATCAGACAGAATAATTTTTTTTCTTTTAATACCAGCAAACCATTACACTGGCAAGTAATATTTAGATCTGATGGTTTGATTTTTTTCAATACATTTATTTTTAAAAGAGCTGATATGAAACTTGCTTAATTACTGGTGGAATGATTCTAGGGTTCACTATGATCTTAGTGAACTGCAGGATGGAGAAAGAAGTGTTTTATGGACCTTTCAAAGTCCCTGCAACCTGGCAGAGCAGCTACTTATCGGACTGCCACAAAAGACATTCAATCTGTGGTGGTCATTTTCAGCAGTTTGAGACACTTAATATTATAAAGAATAAATAGCCAAGGAGCAAGAGGTTAGTGGAAAGAGGTGGTAGTCAATATTCTTCCTCTTTTCCATTATTTAGTCAGCTAAAGGACCAGGTAAAATAATTAAGGAGATAATAGAGTATGTAGTGCATAGTTGCTTGCTATTCTGGGACTTAAACCTGGACTATGTGGGTGATGAGTTAAGCTCAGGACTAGCACAAGTGACTTCAGCCCATCCTTAAGTGCAAACTGTACAATAATCTCACTGAAACCACATGATCCTGAATCTACCTATAAAAACAACAAAAAAAAACCAGCAGAAAATTTAAAGGACATCGACAAATCAGTCAGGAAAGAATACTTTGAGAAAATGAGTAAGTCTTTGGTTATTTGTCACTACAGTTAATTAATTGTACTTTCTGGAAGAGTCATAAGCAGGTAAGTTAGGCACCAGCCTTTTCAGGAACAAAAAAATCTTAGAGATCAAATCCAGGGATGCTTAACTTTCTGTGTAAGTCCTATTGAGTGAAGTCACTGATGAGTCTTTAAGGGACAATTGCAAGTTTGACAGTAAGATTTGGTAGCTTCATACCCCAGGCATTATAAAATCAAAATCCTTTCTGAAAGTCCTCTGAACTTCATACATTTCTCAGATTCAGCATTACAAATTCTCAAAAAGATTCTCACCTTACAGAATGTAATATGAGCTAAACTAAGCATAAAATCTCATTCATACATTTTCAACAGGCCTTGGTACCTGCTTTAAAAATCTGCCCAGAGCTATGGTAACTGTTCTCAGGCACTTTGCAATGTAGCAATGGCATTTTAGGAGAAAAGCTGTAGGGAAGAAATGCAATTACAAATCCTCCATGCCATACTCAGTTAATTTTCAGATTATTGTGTTTTCTACAACGTGTATGCTTTTAAGGCAAAAAAACCTCAACAAATTTATTTTATTGATGTGAATGTGTTTCTACAGTGACCGTTATGTCTAGTTTTATGATATGCCAACAGCACTGATATCCAAACCTGCTTCCCCTACAAGCGTCTCTGTAGTTCCCCAAACCAGTACCTGCCTTCACCTCCCTAACACATTGCCTCTTTTTACCCACATGCCTCAGAAAGAAGCAGTACTTTCATATGATGCCCAAGGACAAACCACGCAGGTTACTTTTTCCAAAAGCATCTCCTGTGACTATCCTCATCACAACTATAAAATACATAACCACCACCACATGTTAAGAATGTATGTTAATTATTCCCAGTGAGTTCTGTTAGCTTTGTGTCAGACACTGCATATGTTACAGGGTCTTTAGGATAGGGGCTGTCTACATCATGTGTCTTCTACAACAATATGCACTCATGGTGTTCAGTACATTAGCATTATTTATATTTAAAATTTGTAAACCAGAACTGCCTTACTTTAAGAGACAGCAAGCACAGCACTTGGTGCCTAATTTTGACCCTCAAAGTCTACACAGAAAAGTAATGGCTATTTTGTGAATATATGCATACCCTGAAGAAAAACACATGCATACCAGAATTTAATTTGCTCTTGACTATCAGTCCCTACTGTTGATTTTTCCCATACTTGTGGCTGCTATCTGTGCCCCTTTTACCTCCAGTTGCAAGACAGCTGTCAGCTTCTTCCCTAACCCCAGAATCGAGACTTGATATGGCCTTTACATTACCTCTTGTTTTAATCAGCTTGGAGCCTGAGAAACCCAGTCTGAGTCCTCCTGGGAGCACTATGAGCTGCTTGTGGGCCAGTGGGCTAGACCTCATCTAGCTGTCTATCTGATACTGTCTTCTCCATTTCTGTGTGAATCAGTGCAGACATGCTCTTTTTGGTGCATGCCAGAGCCCTCCAGCACAGCTGTGAGATCTGGGTGATCTTTCAGAAAGAAGATATAGAGGAGTGAAAACAAAAAGATAGATTAAAGATGCACGACCACTAGCTGCAGAGCAAAAAGTGATCAGGGCCAGTCATTTCAAGGGGGCATGTATTTCTAAAAGTATATAAATTAGCAGCCACTGTTATCCATAGCTGCAAAATATTCTGGTGAAGTCTTTGAAATGAGACTTACTTTTGGACTCTTAGAACATGAGATAATCCCTCAATACAGGGAAGCATGCAGTTGTCCAACTGCATGAATGGATGGACAGATGGGTGGTGGCAAGTTAGAAGACTGGCATCACTATCTATTATTTCACTAGCAGTAACTACCAGCAGTGCTCAAGCAGCATATGATGTGGTCTTGTCCACATATGTTATTTTGTGCCTTAAAGAGGTGATAGGTGCAGAGTGAACAATGTCAGCAGCAGCTGATTTGAAAGCATGAGAGAGTCATAAGCCAGGCTATTACACCTGCTCAGTAAACGGCCCGGAAACTATAACTAGCAGTTGATCATTCTGCTCAATCAGTGTTGTATGCACAAACAAAGAGATTTACAAACATAATAAAGCAACAAAAACATCTCTCAGAATGTGTCAGTGAATGAGCCTGTGACTGCACTAACAGCTATACCAGATATCTAACCATCCAGTTTAAGATGGCTGATTGGTTCCACTGTATTACACAAGAGACTGATCAACTAGGCTTTTGCAAAATGAATTATTTAAGGACAAACTCAGAGCCTCAAATAACAACAAACTATCCCACCATCAGAGTAACTTGAGACAGACACGCAGTCTGAACCACACCTCCAGATGCAAAGGGTCAAATAGTAGGAGGTAAGAACTCAGGCTCTATTTGAGATCATTTACACATTAATCTGACAAACTGTATTTAAAGATTAGTGTTCCACTGATCATACTAGTCATTTATTCTGCAGGGTATGGAAAAAAGCCTAGGCTGCCAAACAGGTTTCATGGCAATGACAGGGAAACATTATAAAGAAAGAGATATTGAATATGTGTCAGTACAGAAAACACAAACATGAACTTCATGTGCACTGATAGCCGAAAAACCATGTCATAAAATGACAGTAAAGGAATAACTTAAATGTGACAAAGAACTCTGGTTTAAAACAAAATATTTCAGCGTAAAAAGCTACATTGATGCCAGACTTGTATTCCTTTGGGATTGGGATTGATCCAAGTAGTTCTCACCACAGTCTTGGATTTAGGCTCCGCACTGACTGTAACTCAGAGTTTGCTGAGTCGGTCTGATGTTATTGTAGGTGAGGCTCTGTAAGAAACACAGTCCTGAGGTCCCAGTAAAGAGGTTAGTATGGACAACTCGCTCAATCTCCATGTGGCACAGCCTGCAGAGGTGACAGTAGCTCAGCCAGCCTGTTTAAACTTACGCAAACCACAGAATGGATGTTCCCAGCTCACAGATAACTGTCATAGCTGGACAATAGCTGCAAAGAGTGGAAAAGCAAATCTCACAGTCATGCCAATTCATATTCCAGAAATTCTAGCTCATTAGCCCAGATCTGATGGCCACCTAAGGCCTAGCAGTTATCAGCCTCAAGGAGATCACAGCATATGAAATTATGATTTCATCATGTTTCATTAGGTACTGCATTGCTGTGCAAGATTACATTTTTGGCTTAGTGGCCTCCTAGGTTCTGCTCAGTGCTAACAATTCAGTCAGTAGCACTCTATCCTCTGAGTCAAAACTGGCTGAATGTCAATTGACTACAAGTCAAATCCTTGTATTGGCATTAGGAGCTTTTTGGCAGGGCTATGCAAGATTACATTTGAAGTCCGCACCACTTAGAGAGTCAATTACGCTCATCCCTCACCATTTTTCCTAAGACTTATGCTTCGCACTTTATTCTCAATGTTAAGTACAGGTTCAAACACTTTTTTCTCTGCACAGAGTCCCTGTGTAGATAAATTAGGTAGAGTTCTCCCCTTAACCCCAGATTTTGAACTGTTAATGTTGGCTGGCCTACCATCTGCTGCAACACAGAGCAGTCACACAAGGCTTGCTTGATAAAATACTAAATAATTGAAAGAACTGAAAAAGAAGGGTGGAGAATAAAAGAATTTCTTCACATCAGGTGGAGTGGACAGCCAAAACTTACACATGAAACCACCCATTGTTCTATGGTGTTTGAATACCAGAGCGTCTTTCTGTGCTTTCCAGAGTAGCCTTCAGACTGCTTTCCTGCAAGGATCCTTTGCTATTAAGCTAAGCTTACCTTGACCCAAACTGAGGACACAGTGCTGGGAAAAAGGAGATAATACCATTCCTTTCAGCCTCATGACCCAGACCAGATGCTGAACCAACAACAGATCACCTTCTACCTATGTTGTTGGAAAAAGTAGCAGCACCAGCTACACACTCCAGGCTGTCCTGGAGTGCAAAAGTAGCCTGACACACAATAAAAGCAAAGAGTAAAACCTTGGCAGGAACCATGCCATAATTCACCCTAAAATGCATCTTTTTCAGAAGTATAAACCTTCTAGTCCTGTAAGAAGGTCGATGCACAGCCCAATCTGTATTAATATCATCTATAATTGACTGGGTCAAATCCCCCACGTGTCGCACATGCACTGCTACACACAGGTTCACTAATTCCTCATTTCATTTCAAACACAGATGGAGCCCAGGAGATAGGGTTAAGGTGACTGCATATGTAAATTATTTGTGCATTTTCACCTACATTTATTCTGTACGCAGTTACAAACTTTTTTTTAAATTTTAATTCAACCCAAAAATGAGAATTTTCCAGGAACTCAGTAAAATATCCCATCAAATAAGTTCCTTCTTAAATAAAAATTCTTTTGTCTCCACAGCTTAATTTTTGGACACTGAGCAGCATTTGTTGGCTAAGTCACATAACTTTCTAAATAAGCATGTTTTCTGCAGGTCATAAATAATGGGAAGGAACATGATGGCTCAAAGTCTTCTAAATGCATGTGTCTGTAAGAGGAGCAGAACAAGGAAGTTGGGTTTTTTTTCTCAGTATAAATTAAATGAGTTGGAATCACAGACTAAAGCACAGTAATAGAAAAGGGATGTGTAAAGATGTCGACTAAATGCAAAACTCAAATCCTTATTCTCTTATGGATTCAAACTTCACTCTGTAACTCCATAGCTGTGATTATCTGATTAGCAGAATCTACAGTGACTGAATGGAGAAAACAGCAAAAAGAAAACTCTGCTCTGAAAAAGTAACCCAAACATTTCATAAAAATCACCATGAAGTTAAATAAAAGATTGTAGTCACATTCCAGTTAGACTTTTTAAACGAGAAGGAATGCTTTCAGATAAGCATCAAACAGGATTATAGCAGATGATCAGAAATACACCACATGGGAGTTTAAAACACAATTGATAGTAAGGCAAATAAGCCATATAAAGATGTCTTACCTAGATAAGCAGACATGTCAATAAAGGCTCACTATAAAAAGATTGAGACTTACCATATGAAAATAGGGTTAAATGTTTGCAAGCCTTCGTATTAGAATGTTTTGCTTCATAGAATCCCACCTCCAGTCTGGTTTTGTTTTACTTTGACAAGTAAAAAACCTGTCTTTTTCCTTCTTTTTTTTTTTTTTACAGATTCTGTATCTGTAGATGGAGTTCGTCTTTTTTGCACACTTGTTGATTGAATTTCTAAGCACATACACAATTTGGCTCCTTTTCCTAGTTTAGATTAATAGCAGAAACACATTATGAAATAGAGGTTAAAAACCATCCAAACAAACAACCAACAACAAAACCAACAAATAAAACCAACCAACCAACCCCAAACAAACAAACAAAAATCACCAAAAACCAAAATCAAAGTTCAGCAGGATATGAATGAACAATCTTGGAAACAGAAATGAGATATATAAAATAGTCAGCAGGCTTTTTTTTTTCTTTTTCACTTGAAGAAAGACAATTTTTACAGGTTAAATTAGCCAGTGGGTGGGTTTCCTACTGTTCCCTGAATTCAGTAGAAGTACTCTCAGAAGTGAAATAAAAAAATATCATAAAATGAAGTAGAAGTGCTCTGGTATTAGTGCAAAATGCGTTTCTTCATTCACAAACTTTTACTGCCTATATAAGTCCATGCAAAACAAAATGTACAGTATATTTTGTTTCCCTAATAAAAAGGTAAAATAATAAACAGAAGAATACTCTGTTAATAGCTTCTTTACACAGAGAGTACCAATTATTTCCTTTTCTTATTTCTACTGTTAAAAAATTAAAAGATGAAGTTTCAATAGTGGGTCCTTTCAGAACACTCTGTGCTACTCACAACTGAATCAGATTTGAGGCACATTTCATTCAGGTTCATACCTGGACAATTTCATACTAGTTTATTATTGCTCAAAGAAATATTATAACTGAAGCTAGTGAATAAAGCAGAACAATACCAATACTAGGGCACAGCAAGTACCACAACTTTTATCATCCTGCTAAATAACAATGCAAGTGAGTAATGGAAAAATTGATGTGTCTCAAGATTTTGCACAGGTAGAAAGATATCTATTGGAAATTAAACTTATTTAATTTGCACAGGGTGTATGGCCCCTCTTTCTTAGGCTTTGAACATAACACATGGCAGATGAGTTTGTACTGTGATAGACTTCCCCAGCTGGCCATAAAAATATCAGAGATCCAGGCACCAGAGGGAAAGTGGGTTCACCTTGTGCCTGGATGAACAAACTGCTAATTGCAAGTTCTAACTTGAAGGAAGAACTTAATTGAAAATGTTTTACTTTGTCACAAAAGGTTAATGTTAATGGATAGATGCTTTTAAACCTAGAGGCATTGAGACTCTCTATTACCTCCTGCAAAGACCAGTTTGGCTGACATCCTTTGATATCACTACTGATGAGATCTTCTTTATGCATATCCTCCAAACCACCAGCCTTCTTCCAACTGCTGAGCCAAAGGCCTCGCCCTGCTAAAAACACCACTGCTCCAGACCTCGATGGGCTACTTAAGACATTGCAGGAGACAGATTTCAACATCTGACTAAAAAAGGCTATCAAGTAAACAGAACTTGAATAAAAACTCCAAGAGAGCCTATCATTCTCAGCTACTTTGATTGCAAAGGCATACTGCAACCAAATCTTCTTCAATCTTCAGCAGTGGCTGCTAGCCACGTAACAACCAAGAGCCTTTGCCAGGAAGAAATAGCATGTACTAACCCTCTTTTCTTTGGAAAGTGTAACATAATTCCCTATCTGTAGGGTCTTCAACATTCCCAGCAGAAAAAAGAGAGCAGGCTTGATCCTTCCTTGCTTCAATAAGCCAGCTATTTCAAAAGACTATAAAATCAGCTCTCCAGTCTCCATGGTCGATTTGGATGCAACAGCAGCTGGGCAGCCAGAGGAGCCTGTGGCAGGAAAATCACCTTCCACCCTATCCTCACTGAGCTGCCGGACAAGATGAATTGCAAAACCACACAAAAGAAAAGTAAAAGTAGGGTTCTTTCAAACAATTATTTGTTTAAGTGCTCCTCTTTTGGTGCCCTGACTCCTTCCTAACAGAGTTTTCTAGCAGAAATAATATCCCTCTAACAAGCATAAGACAGTTTCCTTACCCATTTCAACAGCATAGTGGCTGCTTGCTCAGTTTGCACCATGACTTCCGCTCTATTATCTCTACTTTCCTGTTTAGGAAAACATGCAACAAATGCAAGGATAGGTCTGCACAGACTTGTGCCCTAATTTCCTTGAGTGAACCGACAACTGTTAACCTTGATAAGACAAGGAGTGATGGTTTAAACTGAAAAAGAGTAGGTTTAGATTAGATATTGGGAAGAAAGTCTTTGCTGTAAGGGTGGTGAGGAACAGCAACACATTGCCCAGAGAAGTTGTGGGTGCCCCATCCTTGGCCAGGCATGTTCAAGGCCAGATTGGATGGGGCTTTGAGAAACCTGGTCTAGCAGAAGCTGTCTCTGGCCCATGACAGGGGGACTGGAACTCAAACATCTCTAAGCTCCCTTCCAACTCAAACCATTCTATAATTCTATGAACCTGAGGCAAAGCACATAAAATGAGGACCTTCACAGTTTAAAAAAAAACTTATTCAACCACCTCAAAGTCCAGCTGCACTCCTCAGACAACACTTGCAATAGAAGAGAGCGCTAGATTCACATTGCCATTTGTGGAGTGTCCTTCAGAAAGGGAACATTCTTCCTCTGGAGCATATGGGACGTGGTAGGGCAGAGCTCAATGGGGATACAAGGCAAGAACATCTTGTCTGTCCTCGCTTTTAAGGTAGCAATTGTGCCTGACTCTCAAGGGCGACCGCACAAGGTCTGGGAAAGTTCCTTACACCTCTCTTGCCACCGCGCACCCTTGTAAGGCCAGATGAAGGCTGGCCCTTAGCTGAGGATTAGCGGTGCTTAAAAATAGAAGTTGAGACATAAAAACAGACTGAGTTATAACTACTGAATTCCAGTGTGAAAAGAAAGTGTCAGCTGGCAATGCTGGAGCTTCGCTGTGTGGGCAAGGGAGACTTTGGAATGTCAATCCTAGTGCCATCTCCTGTCATGGCACGTAGACTAACAGTCCTGGGAGCTTGGGATATACTACTGTAAAGGACACTACAGACTGCCATTTATAATGCTGCTGCATTATGGAATAAGAAGATGCTCAGCAATATTAGGGATGCACTAGTGATCTTCCATGACAGCACGCGTTTAAATATTGTTGACACAGATAAAGATGAAAACCATCAGAAAAACTTCATACAGCTTCACTGTTGCCATAAATACTACCCTGAGAGTAATTGTTAAGAGTTTTTACAGATGCATACAAGTATAGGATGCTTCTAAGGCAAATAATCAGCCTAATTTTTACCTTATACTAACATAACCCCATTGGCTTCAGAGGAGTTCCACCAGGTGCACATCAGTGTGTTTATTATTACTTATATTATGGTGGTGTCTACAGGTCACAAACCATAAAGACGTGAAAGAAGTATTCCCAAGTCCTGACCTAAGACAAGAGAGAACATCTGGCTCTCTGACCCTACCCTCAGGATTCAATAATCACGAAAACGGAGATAAAACTACGAGCAGCATCAGAAGCTAAAATTACTTAAAAAGCAAACAATCTGTTTACTCAGTATGGATACTTATTTGGCTTCTTCTGAAGTCTTGGAAATGAGTGCACTGTGTTAATACATCGTTTGAGATATTTTTGTTTTAATTTAAAATATTTTGTGATAGTAAATTTCATTTTGTTTCAAAATGAAAATAAACACTCCCCAGGATAACAAAAATGCATCTGGAAATTGGTATCCTGGTCTGAGATTCACTCTTCTTAAAAATGAATGAATGGATATTCGTAGAAAATAAGCACTACAAAATAGTGCTCCAAGCAGCAGCAACACAGGAAAGTTTATCAAGTAATGCTACTCTCTTTTCCAATCTTAGTACATAAGCAAATTAAAACCACTTATATTTAGGCTTCAATCCCATAACTGAATGCAAAATTTCAGTTTTACCTTATTAAATATGGCAACAGATACACTTTGGTATGCTACCTAGACAACTAGAGGGGAAGTACTCTTCGATTTCACAATTTGCAACATCTTGTTCTCTGCAAGAAGCTTGATCTACTAATAGCCTTTTGTTACTTGCAATCTATGGAGAAGACTTCACCCCCATGTACTGTCCTTTGAATGAAAACTAGGCAAGCTTTCTCCACAAATCATATTTCTCATGTCATACTGGAGAGATAGCAGCATCAAGAAATAATGTGAGAATAAGGATGGTAGGTGGAGTACTCTCCAAGGATTATAGCTGCATTTCAAGAGATGCTGTTGTTATTTGCACTGCATGTCTGGGGTCTTGCACAGTCAGGGGATCTTGCAGTAAGTCCATGAAAACTTGTGCCCCACAGTTTGCCATATCCTGCACAGCAAAGCCAAATCAAGAAGCAGGGAATGGCTGATCTAAATTTTGTGGTCTCAGTATGCAAGAAAAACTTGCAAACTGAGGGATTTATTATGAACAGTATTCCATCAGGTGAACTGCAGTTCAAGGCTTTCCAGGCTTTCTGAGATCGGAGGCATTCTATCTCATAGACAAGAAAGGGAAAAAAGACAACACAAATGGCTATTAAGTACTGAAATGTATCTGCAGCAGGAGGGAGACTTTTTTTTTAATCTCCTAGTTCATATTACCTTGGGGTGAATTCACACCAGACTGCAAGGTCAGGGGTGGCCAGTAGTTTAACAGATGACCTTAAAAGGGGCTATATATTTTAAGAAATGGCAATGGTGATCCAACAGGTGCCAATAATTCTTTCTCCTTCACTGTGAGATTTTCCAAGAATCTCACTGACCAGCTTAAATTGCCTCAGTGATATTTGTACAAGGGAAGTATAAGCTCATATATGAGTCTCAGGGTTGAGCAACACCCTTCCACTTCAGTTTGTCTTAGAAAAATAATCACCTTCTGCTAAGAAATGGCTTTCTAAAAGGCGTCAGTAGTTAACTTAAGACATGACTGGACATAGAGAATTGTAAATAAATCTTCCCCACAGGTATTCAAAGGAGTCCTGTGTTGACAGAGAGTCTTTCTTACATGAATCACAAAATATTTCTGAGCATCAAGGAAATGGCTGAAAGCACCATTACAAAATCCTAAACTCTATCTCAGACTTTACCCACCAAATTCACTAAGTCTTGTCTGGGTAGGGGGCCTTCTAATTAACCTAGTATAGTGTTTCAGTTGTGGGAAAGAGAGTATAAAAATATCATTATTATGAAACTGCTCCCTCAAATCTGAACAGCTCTCAAAAAGATATGAAGGGTAATTAATTCATCTCTGTGTCCAGCTAATCTCTTGGGCAAAATCCTAAGCAGTACAAAGCATAAGAGACCATCCCCAGCATTTTCAACTTGCCAGCACTAAAGTCACATCTGATTAACGTGCCTAATTTTTCCATTAGGAGATAACTATTGTCAGGCTGCTGAACAAGATGTTTGTTTCCAAAATTGTTATACCTGGGAAACTCTCAAATCAAATTAAAAGTTTCAGATTCAGAAAAAAGCCCTTTGTAAACCAAATAGTAAAGTAAAATTTCAACCTGACCTATAAAAAATGAAATTAAATAAAAACCACAAGTCAGTAAATGCATGATTCTGTTGTGCCAAACTGTATGTTAGCATTAGTAATAGCTTCTCACTTTCTGGAGTTTTAATTATGACTCAAGGGACTGGGAAAAAAGAGAGGGTGGGAGAGAATGTAACCTTTAACAGCCTCACTGGTTGCTGTCCCTACCTTTACTGCTGTTGAACTGAAAATCTCCACAGGCTAAAATTCCTTCCATTGCAAATAAAATGGTTTTTCCCTGTTTTTTATCAGCCGTGGTCCCACAAGGAACTGACAGCCGGTTTATGTCAATGAACAGAGTAAGAGTTACTGTTTTCAGATATTCCATGTTCCCACACCCCACCACACCACACCACACCACACCACACCACACCACACCACACCACACCACACCACACCACCACCCCCAAAAAATAGTGAGGAACTTTAAGCAAATGTTACTAATAACAAGCAGAAGGCCCCAAGGTTGTGGGTTCTACTAAAGCAGCATTTGGGAGCATAACATATGGTACAAACAGGTTTGTGGAAGATGCTGTCCCACTGCACTTCTTTATTGAAGTCATTCATCCATGTCACTACCATGCTGGTAGATCTACCACCACGAATCTGAAGTGATGTGACCAGACTGTCTAAACCTCCAATCTTTCTTGGAGTCAACCATCTAGGAAGCAAAGGAGCTGCGGGTTTGGAGGTTGAATTTCAAGATAATACCACACTTTCTTTCTGCCACAACACAGAAATTCCCAAAAGATCTGGAAGATGGGGAAATTCACTTAGGCCTCATGCTTTCACATTCTTCAGCTAAGGTTCTCAGTACTTTCAAAAACCTCTTGTACCAGGTTCTCACATCTGGGAGCAACTTCCCCTGCCTGGCTTACTGATTTGTCACTACTGATCTTGTGAGATACCACTGAGCCTATCTAGTTTGCAGAAGAACTAAGAGAGTTTGCTGGATTTCCCATGTCTCTTGGAGTCCACCTTAGTGAGACCAAGTGGTGATCTTCAAGTAGACACTCAGTCCATCACTGTTACATGATACATGCATTGTAGTACATAAGCAACTGGGAACCCTTGACGACATGTTCAGAACTTTTGGGAGACAATTTAAAAGAGATTTTTCAACTAAAAGCAGTTGAAATACTGTGTCTGGAAAGTCCTGTGACCATTGTGGGCATGGCAGGGTTGCTATGTCACTGCCCAAACCCTGTTTCCAGCAGCCACTAACACAACACAAAGAAGTAGGTAAGTCAGGAAGATGACTTACTAGAAGAAGGACTAGAACAGACCACAGCAATATGAGAAGGATCACTGAGATACTATTAAAATTACTACTTGGTCAATGCTACTACCTTGAAAGGTGACGCAATTTATTCCTAAATTCCTGTCTCAGAGGACTAGGAATTAAACAGCTCATGAAACCTTGAAGAGCCAGAACAGAATGAGAGATGACAAGACCACTGGGCAGGGAGAATTTTTTGTAAAATTCTTATTCATTTTCGAAATATATAAGCTTTTATGTTGCTTAAAAACCTTTACTTAAAATGCCCAGAATAAATTAAGGTTTTCACCATTTTTCTATAGCATTCAGGCTATAAGTTAAAATAACAAAATATGTGGTTTTCAAAAAAGGAAAATAAGAGACATCTTACCAAAGTTTTTTAAATGCTGCATAAAATGTCTTTATTCTCATATATCAGCATTCAAAAGATAACATGTTATAAAAGAAAAAGAGACAGAGCTCTAGAAAACTCTGTTCATCGTATTAGTGGAAAAGTTTTCAGTTGACTTCAGAAGTGCTAGAATTATGGCCCTGAAATGTAGTAATTTCTTTTTTTCTGCAGTGTTATATTTTTAGATGTATTGAACAATTGTAAAAACAATTTTGCAATATCCTTCCCCCTCTGAAAAATGTGTATCTTCGTTTCCCTATTTTTTTAAAGTGACAGCATTGAACTCTGTAATTTCAAAGGCAACCAATTTTAATTAAGAACAGAAAGACAGAATTGTTGGAATGACAAAAGCTTAATATGAACAGAAAATTTTGCATTGCTCTACTGGAGAAAAAAAATTACACACTATAGCAGCATAAATTTTAAGTGATAAAATTTGGTATAGGGAAAAATCCTGAAGTTCTGACTACAACCTTAAGCAAGCCCAGCAGGAAAAGTGTGCTGGCATATCAATTAATTCACAAAATTTCATGCTGTAGGTGAATAAAACATTAAAAAAATAAACAGACTGTATAAACAATGTAATATATTTCCAAGGTTTAGATGTAGTAAAAGTTTTCTGCTAACAAAGGTGATTATTTTTTCCTGCTGTCTCAACACCACCTCTGTCAGCCAGCTGAACAGTCCTGTTTATTACCATGTATCTGAGAGCAGCATGTTTCAATGTAAGTGGAAATGTCAGTCAGTGTGTGGCACCGCGGATCAAAGCCCTGCCTCGGTACTTGTACCTTCTCATCTCTTCTCGTCAGGGCTTCCAATTTGAAATGGAACAGAAGGAACGTGAAGTTAGCTTCAAACAGATGTTGTAAAACGTCTGGTGGGAACAGCTCCCCTCAGGAGCAGTCAGATTGCGTGGAAGAGCATCTGTTAACTTTCATTTGAAAGCCTCTACACTGGAGAATCAGACCATAGCAAAGGAAAAAATTAATAACAATTATGGAGAAGGTGGAGAAAAGGAAGAAAAGCATTGTGGACTTTATGATGTGTGGGCTTTTTACTGAACTGCCCGTCTTTTCTACATTTGTTATAGTCAGCGTACAAACACTTATATAAAAATCAAAGACATTAATCCAGTTGAAAATGGACAAATGGTTATAGCAAGTAAAAAGCACCCCAGAAGGAGTCACAAGTGTTCTATGTGTATCCCAAATTTAGATGACTTTAGTCTTTCTCAACTTATGTAAAAATCCAAATATGTCTTCTACTTTCATTTACTAAACAGGACTAAAATCCTATTTAAGTCAAGAATAAGACAAAGTCACCAAAGTAAGCATATGTGTTAAAGAAATAGCTTTTTGTAGTATGCCAGGATTTGAGCCCACTCATTTTAAGATTTTTTTAACAGGTATATTTCCCAGCAGGAATTTGGGTATGGATTCCATCCATTAGATTCACACACAAAGGAACAACCTGATTCTAGATCCACTGATTTGTTGGCTGATCTTTGTCTAACTTTGAAGAGGTGCTTCCAGCTCCAAAGCAAGCATATATGGCAGCACTTTAGGACACTGGAATCGATAGCCATTGCATGTCAGCTAAGGAAATAATCTGTAAATCTATTTTCTTTTTGCCACTGGAGTCTCTCTGCTCACATCAATGCCATTACTAATCAGGCCAAGGGACACATGAATATTTGGGTTTTTTTCTCACAGAGGATCATATAATTTGATACATACAGAAACACAGATCTATGCATCTCAGTCAGCACAAAAGAAATAGAGCAATTAAAGTTTTAATGACATAATGAGAAAGAAATCCCCCAGACAAAAGGAGAGACAGTCTAGCCATTTCAGAGGAAAAGCCTAAGCTATAAAATAAAATTCATTAAATTCCTTTCCCTCTTAGCAGCAATACTCTCAGTATAAAAGATAGCTGGGAGATCTAAGAAGCCCAGTTCTAAACATTCCAGGTTTCGGGGGTGCATAACCAAACTTTGTGTAAACCAAACCCAAACTGATTTCCACCTGTGGAAGATCTTATCTTCTCTTCCTCTTAATTTTAAAGGCCATTGTGCTGCGTTGACCCTGGCTGAATGCCAAGTGACCACCAAAGCCGTTCTGTCCCTCCCCTCCTCAGCTGGACAGGGGAGAGAAAATATAACAAAAGGTTCGTGGGTCAAGATAAGGACAGGGAGAGAGCACTCACCAGTTACTGTCACAGGCAAAACAGACTCAACTTGGGGAGAAAACAATTTGATTTATTGCCAATCAAATCAGAGTAGGACAATAGAAATAAAATCAAATCTTAAAACACCTTCCCCCCACCCATCCCCTTCCTTCTTCCTGGGCTCAACTTTACTCCCACTTTCTCTATCTCCCCTTCTTTAGCAGCACAGGGGGATGGGGAATGGGGGCTGCAGTCAGTTCATCACACATTGTCTCTGCTGCTTCTTCCTCCTCAGGGGGAGGACTCCTCACCCTCTCCCCTGCTCCAGCCTGGGGTCCCTCCCACAGGAGCCACTCCTCCAGGGACTTCTCCAACATGAGTCTTTCCCACAGGCTGCAGTTCTTCACAAACTGCTCCAGCATAAGATCCCATCCATGGGGTGCTGTCCTCAGGAACAGACTGCTCCAGCATGGGCCACCCATGGGGTCACAAGTCCTGCCAGCAAATCTGCTCCAGTGTGGGCTCTTCTCTCCATGGGTCCACAGCTCCTGCCAGGAGCCTGCTCCAGCATGGCCTTCCCATGGGGTCACAGCCTCCTTCGGGCATTCACCTGCTCTGGTGTGGATCTCTGTTCCCGCCATGGATCTCCATGGGCTGCAGCAGGACAAACTGTCTCACCAGGGTCTTCACCAAGGGCTGCAGAGGAATCTCAGCTCCAGCACCTGGAGCATCTCTTCCCACACCTTCTTCATGGACATTGGTGTCTGCAGAGTTGTTCGTCTCACATGTGTTCACCGTGCTTTTCTCTGGACACAATTGCATCTGTGCAGTAAACCTTCTTTTCCATCTTAAATCTGTTATCCCAGAGGCACTGCCACCATTACTAATGGTCTCAGACTTGACCAGTGGTGGGCCCATCTTGGAGCCAGCTGGCATTGGCTCTGACACAGGGGAGGCTTCTGGTAGCTTCTCACAGAAGCCACCCCTGTAGCTGCCCCTGCTACTGAAACCTACACAACCCAAATGCAGTCATTCATTTCAAATAATGAATTTCCCAATCGTTAATGGCTTTTGTTGTGCAAAACTTGCCAAAAAACCATATAAACACTGTACCTCAGTTTGGCCTATAATATTTTTGTTAAGGCCATAATAATACTGCAATAAAATTTAAAGTAATTTGAAGTCTGTTTCCCACAAGGTGCTTAGACTAGGCTGATACAATACCCTAAGGGTATGAAAAAGACAGAAGCATACTGGGGCAGAGAGGTGACACGACGACTTCATAAACACAGCTGTAGCACCTCCTTTCAGTCAAGAATTCAACCCAGCACTAACCAGACTGCTCAGCTGCAGACACCAATGTCCTGTCATTAGTCAACTTCAGGAAATGTTCAGCATTTGTTACCCAATCTGCAAAGACAGGATGTAGAGGAAATGGAAACACTGGGGGAGGGAGAAGGTTCTGCTCTTTAGTAGGTGATGGAAAACAGTGAGAACACTACTGCTCTGTTTGTTCAAGCTAGTCATCTAGGGACTTCTAGAGGAACAAAGACCTTTATCTCCTTTTGTGAGAATAAACATTGCAGAGACAGAATTTGAAGACAAGTTTTGACCTGAGGACAACACAAAAGAAACTCCAGAGCCAGGAAATGTAATCTGTGTTGGTGTCTTCTTCCAAATACTAAATGGTTTAGACTTAGCTCCGCTTACAGGGAGGGATACAGATCTAAAGCCTGTTGAAGTAAGTGGAAAGACTCCCATTCACTTCAACAAGCTTTAGACCACAGACAGAGTAACAAGACTTCACCACCACCACCTCAAAAGCTGTCCACAGTTTGAAGACGTTAAAGGTCTTTTTTCCTAAGTCAGTCCCAAAGCTTATTAGCGGTACTCTAGAAGTACATCACTGATAGACAAGGATCACAAATTTTATCAAATGGATCACTGTAAAAGACAAAGATGAATATCATATGCTTGAAGTGCTAGCACAGGGGTGGCAACTGAATTTTGGCCTTTGAAAAACACCACATTCTAGGAAAGAACAAAATCTTTAAAGAATTCATGAACTTCTTCCCTTCCCTCTCCTCCATTTCCGTCTCCCACTGCCTAGAGCCCAAAATACAGGCAACCTTGTAAACACATTAACTTGTTTCAAAGAGCTTTGTTTTGCTTGGAACATCCTAGTTCATCTCCTTTCCACTGCCCGTGTTTACAGTTGAATTTACTAAAGTTACTGGCTTATTGCCCTGACCTCCATTAAACCTCTGTGATTTTCCCTGTTACTCAAAAATTAGCATAGTATGCAACAGGAGGCCTTGATGAAGTGTGGGCAGGAAGGAAGGTGGTCACTCTACCTGTGAGGGGCAACCATTGCATCAAGGAAGTTTTAGTCATCTGAAGGGGAAGCTGAATTGCTTGTTGAGGGATCTCAGTTCCCATTTTTACTTGTGTGGGGAGAAGAGGTGCTGGTGGCAGCCCTGCTGGTGTGTGTGGGAAGCAATGGTGATCAAGAAGGATCCCTGGATGTAGTTGCCCACAGAGCACACATCTGAAATTCTGTCTCAAGAATTCCAGTGAGCCTGATCTGCAGAGGCATCATCTGCAATTTCAGCACAACTCAATGAAAGATGCAGGTGCTCACCTCCTTTGAAGTCAGGTCCCTAAATATAGATTTGGGAACTCTATCTACTGCCATGCACACTTTCAAAGTGATACATCAGAAAATGGTAAAGAGATAAAACAGCTCCTCTCAGGCTCTGCTGTCAATTCAAATTCCACTTGGATCAGTAACAGCTGGACAGCAGATTGATAGCCTCATTTAAATGACTTCTCACAGAGTCAATGCTATAATAGGCATTAATTAGATTCTCTTGTGAGGATACACAAAAAGACTAAAAGCCTGGAGAGAGCATTATCTCTTACAATTAGCTGAAAAGAGCATAGGGAGTAAGCTGTAGGGATAGCCTAAGGACAACCCTAAATCAGCCAAAATTCCTTCTGGGTTATCTGTGGAGCATGTGTTGTGTGATGCCCAAGTGCTTCATTCTCACCTCACCAACTGCTTGTCAACAAGTGGGAGACCCCAGCATGGTCCTCAATCCAGGCATTCAGGTACCTAATTCCAAGTCAAGTAGAAGGGAATAGTCTCTGTGAGAGCCAGAGGGAGTGCAAAAGGCTGGTGTACAAGAATGCAAATCCATGTGTGCTCTCCTTCACATATTTATAGAAAAATCTGGAAGCAAAATTATTGTAGGTGTTTTGTTCTCCTTCTCTTCTAAGGAAAAAAATTGCTTTAAAAAGTCATCTTTATCAGACTGTGTCTCTGCACTTCCGTTCACGAGAAAAAGGCATGGCTGGTTTTGTTTCCTTATTTTCCTTCCCTTTCTGTTTCTTTCTTCAAAAAAAGGACAAACTGTTGCCTTTTGTCGTTTCTGTAAAAAAATGTATTTATCTGTTACAGCAAGTTCAGGCTGTTTATCCTTGCGTGTGTCCCTTGTATTAAAGACATGTTCACAGGTTAAGGCTCAAGCACTGGCCTCCACAAGAGGAGGTAAAATTAGATTGTCTTGCTGTTATCCTCTTAACATATTGAGAATAACATTTTAAATCTAACATTAACTTGTGAGAATAATAATTAGAACACTGGAAGGATACAAGAAGTTACCCTTACATTTTACTTTTGTGGAAACTCTCGCTGTAAGCAGCACAGCCTAGGACAACAACAACTTCGTCTGAAGCAAGCAGGTGCCTTACAGAAGAACAATACTACTAAATACTGTCACTGCATTCCTCACACCCCTCATGAGCATGACACCCTCAGCTAAAATAGAGAGAGCATCACAGGGCTGTACTCCAGGTTAGAATGTTGGGGGTTTTTTAATTAGATGTGTACATGTGTGTTCTCCCTAGTGGATCTACTGCACAACGTGGCATTTTCATTGCTTGTCTGGGATTCAGCAGACAGAAACATTCAATCACATATCAGCATCTGGATGGGGCTTGGCTGAATGTTGGAGATCTGCAGTAGGCAGGTCCAGGGACTCCCTCCTTTCTTACAGACAGTATACTGCTACTTTGCCATGCAGGCTAGTATCTTTCTCCTATTAATTTCTTTAAAAATGCAAAAGACAAAAATAAAAAAAGAAGAAATAAAAAGAAGAAATATAATATAAAGAGGAATAGGCCAAGTAGTAGTGATGATACATCAATACAAACTCTCTGCAGCATTTATCATTCATCAAAAAAACCCAAGAAATGTCAGGTAATAAACAGAAAAACATCAATTAACCACTTCCGTCAGGTAAGACTGAGTGAGCACAGAATGCACCACAGTGCTCCCAATCCTTCCACTTTTGAGCTAAAAAACCAAAGAAAACTATCTTCAAAACTGCTAAAACCAGAGTGACAACTGTATGACAATGTGGATTTTGATTCAAATTCCTTCCCCCCACACCCATCTCCAGTCTTAGAAAATGTATTGAGCAGCTTGGAGCAAAATCTTCCATCCACAAAGAAACTGCCTGTGTATCCAGGAAAAAAAAGCAGCAAACGATAACTCACATGCCTCATAGTACAGAAATGGGAGTTTCTGCATTTTCCCATTCTTTTCCTTAAACTGATCCCAAAAAGTTTGCAGAAGGGTGAAACAGACATTCAAATGTCATAAAACAACTGTCAGAGGGTCCTCATATTAAGGGTCAAGTTGAAAGGATATTCCCTCCAGCAGCATAATTCAGTTTGGAACTACCTCTTGATCAGAAACAAATGATCCCCACAGAATCTGGTTTTTTGAGAATCTGAAACCAAACTGATCTATAAGTGACTGTACTGTAAAACAGTGAGTCAGATCAAGGATTAAGAGCCATTTTTAGGCTATGAAGTAAACAATACCCTGATCTAAAAGCTATCACTGGTAGAAGAGACAAGTTTTCTCAGTATAATAATCTGGGAACATGAAGAACAGGGAGAAAGGACAGAGAACTCGTTAAGTGAGAGGAGGAAAACCAGCACCTCTGAGCAATGTCTCGCTCTTCTGTGATGAAAATGCAGCAATAATAGAAAAATATAACAATAATCATTAATAAGAAAAACAACCAATAGATCAAAAGTTCTTTAAATCTTATTAGAACTGAAGAGAAAGTGATGAACAGAAGTGATGCAGTGGCAGGAGTTGTGATATAACAACCAGAGAGTTGTATGTATGAATCCATAGAAGTGGGGGTAATCTCTCCAATTTTGACACCAGCCTAGGCTCCTCATCATCTTTTGTTTTACTTCTTGGCTATTAGACTGTGAGTGATTTCCATCTCCTTAAATGATCCCTGTTTGAAGTGGGTAGTAATGTGTGTACACAGGATTTCAAGCACATGAAGAGATTAGCAGCATATGTATAACATCCATGCTTGCAGAACCTCACACCTTTTTACACCTTTCCTGTGGCATCATTCCAGGATAAGGAACAGAAATCAGGCACTTCCATTTTGCCACTTACACTAGTATTAAGAGCCCATAGTTCTACAGGTTTTTTGGGTTAATAGATGGAAACTAAACCTTGTGACTCTTGGTAAGTCGTTTCTGTTATCCAGGCATATCTTATTTCTACAACAAAGGAAAAACATATCTCTGCTTACCATGATATGGTATTTATTTCTGTGACAGGAGACACCACAGTACACCAGAAAAGAGTGATTATTGGAATGGCTCTCGATTAAAATGTGCTAGATCATTGGGTCCAGTTGGCAGAATTATGTGTACTTTCAAAATCCAAATCCATACACGTATTCTTCAGATCACACAACATGAACATGTGCAGTTTGTTCACAGCAGACTGTCACATTAGTTAATATATTATTATCCTACAAATAATATAAGTGTATGTTCACAGCAGACTGTCACATTAGTTAATATATTATTATCCTACAAATAATATAAGTGTATGTTCACAGCAGACTGTCACATTAGTTAATATATTATTATCCTACAAATAATATAAGTGTATTCACTTATAAGAAAAAAATCTAATCTCTCAGTAAATAAGGGTATTGGAAGCTTCATGTAACGTCACCAGTTGTTCACAGATTTGACCTGTAGGCTTAAATCCAGAAGAATTTTCAAATACTGGAATATTATTTTAATATGATTATCTGTAGTTGAAGAGCTACATACAAGTATTCAGAAAACCACAATGGGGGACCAAAAGAGGGTGAGAAAATAAAAGCCAGCTTAAAACATCAACTTGGTGCAAGATCAGATACCTTTCTCTCAAGTGCAGTTCTCAATCAGGCAGTGATTTTACCACATTTTAAGTATTTACAACCCAAAAGAAGTTTGCCAGAAGAATCACCTCTCCTCAACAGGCCAGCAGGAATTTGGTTTTATATAGTTTGAATGCTCCCAAGTGTTTTCAGGATAATTCAGCATCTTTCTGTGCAGTTGTAAGCATAAATTTAGCCTGAACTTTAGTGCAATTATAAAACAGGAAGTATTGAAAGCTTTGCTGCAAATTAAAGTCACACATGCCTACCATATTTACACTAACAATTATTAAAACTTCTAAGTTCTACAGAAAAGGACCTGAAAACTGTGGCAACCTGTAAAATTTAATAAAGAATACTTCTCAGGGCACAAAATGTTCTATAGACCAGATTTTCATATATATTTAAGTACCTTTTATGAAGCCAAAATTGTGCAAATGGGATATTAATATAATAGAAATTCCATCCCATAGGTGAATTCTCAAATTCTGTAGAGAAGTCACAAATCACAACTAAATGCTCCACTTCTTTGAATAGAAGTTTCATGAGAAATAGTTTTATTATATCAGGTGCAGTTTGCCCTTCCTTGGTACATTTATTGATGCATACTCTATTTATTATGGAGTTATTTTTGCAAGAGAATTTTTAATTTAACTTTTGAAGTATGATGTGAAAAAGAAAATCTTACTTTTTGTTATTACAGCTGCGATGTCCAACAGCCATCCAGAACACAAGTGACATTAGTTCACTTGCACAGAGCAGAATGCTTTTAAAAAACCCAGCAGCTTTCTTGATCTAAGTTGTTGAGAGCAGATATGAGATAAAACTCTGGTAGCTGGCTCTAAGATTTTGTTCATAACTGACACCCAATACACGGCAGATAAGTCCAGCACTTTGGCTGATCTCCGTGTCTGACATCAAAGCAGAAAAAGGATCTGGATAATAGTTTATTGGCTTTGCTCACAGGAACACTACGGCCATCCAGAATTCTCTCCACATTCTCAAGTTAAAGCATGTGTGAAGTTTTAATGCTTCTCTTAACTTACAAAAACGGTCTCTGAGCACTGGGTAGTGCAAAGAAAAGAATACTAGAACTAAAAGGTATTTGCTATTCAAGACAGGCTGAAAGTATCCTCTCCCTTTTTCTCTGCAAATGTATTGTCTTTAGTACATCATTCCCTATAAGTAGCAAATTTCCATTTTCTTCAAAGGATTCTCTACAGATTTCAATTCAACGGTACAGGTGCATATATATGTGTATATATATATATATATATATATATATATATAAAAGAGAGGAAAATNNNTAAAAGAGAGGAAAATATAAATTCTAATTCCCATTTTTAGCTGGGAGAGTTTCACTGTGTGAAGGGCAGCATGTAGCACTCCTTGACTGGTTTGAGGAGTTGGGGCAACCCCTAAAGTGTGTGAATGTATTGTAACACTTAGGATGTCACAGGTCAGCCAGAATCACACCAAGTCGAACACTAGATTTTATTGCCCAGTACACTAATAGTCATAACCTCCCACAAACACCTACACAGTTCGGCAGAGAAACAGAATTAACAAGAAAGTAGACTCCACTTTCTTCTGGTATCCAATCTACCAAAAAATACACCCTGTGCATCTCTATACAACTAGACAGGCAGTAGGAATGAATGTGAACAAGGGCTTTCTGATATCTACATCCATGGGATGTCTGTTGTACGAGCATACTGATTTTACGCATCTCTTCCAATTGTTTCTTCTCTCCAAAGGATAAAGTAGAGCCTTGGAAACTTATCTCAATACTACAGCCAGCTGCTTCAAGAATCTGTGTGTATGAATTCGCTGTAGAATATCTCTGATTTTCAGGGAGAGATATTTTCATGGATATGAAGAAAATGGATACCCAAACACAACTGGAAAGATATTATAGGTAGACTACTGTAACCCAAGATTTGAATGTAGCATTCATTGCTCCCACATCCTCTCCTCTCATCCAGGAAAACATGCATAATAACTTCAAATGCAAAATTTATAACAGGGCTTGATCTCTAGGATCCGGAACACTCTAGATTTGAACTCTGTCAGAAGCCAGTTGTGGGCCATCATAAAATTACTGCCCACCCAAGGAGAAACATTACTGCAAAGGCTGTGCATCAAACAATAAAATTAAAAACTACAATTGCTCCCCTTGAAAAATCTATCTTCCTAATATATCTACTCAGTTGTTGTTCATCAAAATTTTTAAAAAGATTAATTTTTCTGTAACTATCTACATCATACAAGCTCTTAAACAGATTTCTCTCTCACCAAATCAGATTCTAATCTGATATGCAGATATCTCTTTCCTATTAATGGCTATTTGCACTTCTTCAAACCCATACAGGAAGGTTAGTGGCACAAAAGGTTAACACTTCACATGCACCACGAAATGAGCATGGATCCCTCCTGAGGCAAAAAGACAGAGTTCAAAATCAGGTTATACTGTTCACCCTGTGAGTGAGGGTGGTGGTAGAGATAAAAGAAAGCATTAACCGTACCTAACAAAGACCAGCAGAAGAAAATAGCACTAAAGCTGGACCAGAGAGCCACAGGGTGATAACTCACAAGTCACGAGTGTCCAGAAAGGGTGCAGGGCCAGGATAATGTCTTTTAAGCTCCTCAGGCACAGCTGAAAAATCTTGACTAGGCAAAAGTACATGGTAAGCAGCATCATGACCATCACAACCAGCACTGATAGAATCCTGCAGAGGCCTCCCAGGCTTAGGTGAAAAGAAAAGAGTTTTAAAAAAAGATCTTTTACATGTCCATCCTGAACTGCACTACAGGGTCTTTAGGTATCATCTGTGGCTTTTGGCAAAACCTATCCTGCTTTCTCTTTGTGATTTTGTGAAATAAGGGTTACAACCCAGCACAGGCAATGAGCAGAACCCCATGGAGAATAAAAGCTCGAAAACAGAAACAATCGGTTAATTAATACTGAACACTTCTCAAAAAGCCTGCACAGAAGCCACGCACGCAGAGAGCTTTATGAGTGCAGCATGTCTTTTCTCAGTATTCACAAATATGGGGAAGTAATCATTATTTATAGAAATCCCATAAAAGGTATCCATTTTTTTTTACTTCATAAATGAGTAATGACTTGATCATTTAGAACCCATGAGTCATAAGTTTTCTTTTGTAAATAGGATAAGATCAAATCCCATGGCAACATGTTCAGTCATAGTTAAGACTTAATTGTATATTTTTCCCCTTTTTCCTCTGCCTTCCACCTTTGGAGCATTCTCTGCCTTATACTATTCTCTAATTTATCAGAACTTAGTCTTATCTACAACACATCAAAATAAAGACCATGATTTTTTTAAAGTAAGGGCATTAGGGGGGAAAAAAAGAATCACACCAAATCCCTTTTACTGGAGTCCACTCATTCAAAATGCTTATGGTCTTACTGAATTTTTATGTAATAATGTTCCCCATTGACACAGATAATGGGAACACTGACATGTCAAATCTGTTTGGTGGGATTTTTTGCTCTTGCTGTTATTTCTCACCCCACCCCTGGCCCAGGGAAAAGGAGAATTGCCTGTAGGCTTTAATCATGATGCAGTACACACGGGCTGCTAGTCAGATACTCTGTGTCTGGAAGGTAATAAAAAAAAAATCTTGAGAGAAAATATTTCGGATTTCATTGCTCCCTTGCTATGTCTGTGCTTTGGGGAAGAACAACCAACAGCCGCATTTTTCAATGCCATTTGAGCAGGGTTGAACACACAAATCCCATTATTGTTAATGGGATTTGTGCACATAATTCTGAATACTTTGAACAATCTCCCGTGAAGTTTCTCCCAACCCCTCAAGAAGCAGGAACAATTCTACGTTATTTAAACATAATCTCACTGACAGGTAATTTTGTGACACAAAATTTATTGCTGGCTTGTCCTTTGAGGGCATGTTTCACCATTAATGTTTCCTTTTAAAAACTTCAGCATACATTAAATGCTCATACCAAGCTTCCTGGTGTTTTCCTTGGAAAATCTTGCTTTCTGTGGTATTTCGCATTATCCAAATCCCCCTTTACTTCCCCCTCCTCCTCTACAAATACACAGGACACCCTTGAAAATGAAATATTTGATCTCCAAAGACCCTACTGGTCAAATATTCTTTTAAATAAACCCTTTACAGTATTCACCTATTACCTCAGACATTCATGTGGTATAAATTTTAAATAAATGTCTACCAGCTTGCAATTGATCAAGTGAGCTAGAGGCCATGAATTTAACGTGACTACTCCTGTTGGCTGCCTCTTACAACCTACTATTTGCCACTAGACTTCAGTGCAGACATTAACAAAGTGGGCCAGGGGCTCACGGTCCTACAGGCTAAAAGGCTATCTCGGATATCAAGATACTCTTCTTTGGCTTTCGGCCCCTCTGTAACACAAGTGGCTTTAGCTCATCTGCATTTATGTCAGTGAGTCATTTGGAGATCTCAGACATACCTTTGAGATGGTGAATTGCTGAAACAGGTCATGCTACCAATTAACATGAAAAACAAAGTAATTTCCTACATGCGAACAGACAATCGTGCTGGAAGGAGGAAATTAAAAGCGCCATTATGTCACATGGCCCAGCAAGGCTGGAGCACAGCTCTTGCACGGATCACAGTCATAACACATCAGAAGCACACAAGCTAGGACTTGATCACGGATGTTTAATGTACATCATCATTACCTTAGAGGGAAGGTTCTCAAGTTCTAATGAGAAAAGTATCTGATGAGATGAAAAGTTAAGAATAGGACCTACGTAGCTAACTTAAAATACTTGGGGTGTTCTTGTGGCCGCAGCGCCGGGAAGGGTTTCAATGAATAAGGTCTGCCCTGTCACTGTGCCAAGGATATCCAGCACTGCGCTGAGACGGAATGACTGAAATCAGCAAATGGTGCCAACACGACACTGTATGCACAGTCTCTCCAAGAGACCTCTTTCTCTTGCTTCCAAGGCTTTTCGCTACTGTGGGCCCTAAGGGGAGGTTTGCTTATTGCTATCAGCACTTTCATTTTCAAAAAATATAAATTTTGCTGAAAGAATTTTTATTAATAGCATTAAGACATTGCCCCAGGGCACAAGCCATTTATCAATTCAACACTGTAACCAATAGACAGAAAGGTGATGGGGTTAAGTGTACAGTGGCACAGGGAAAGACTTGACTTCACCTACAGAGAGGACAGCCCAACAAACAACATGGAAAAATGGGATTTTTTCTAGGTCTTTTTCCAGGAAAGTGCAGAAAACAATACTGCCTTCAGCAGACCATAGCTGGAAGAAAATAGACCCATTTTCTAGAGTACAAGCAAGACTCTAGTCAGTTTGAGCATCTCATTTCCCCATTGCCAGCCACTCTTAAGAAACAGATCTGGCAGCTGAACTGAAAGTTCTGTCCATGTAGTTCCCTGGCTCTTACCCACACATTGCTTCTCTGCCACACTTGGAGGAAAATACCGGTGTGTTCCTGCCTCAGTGTCTCAGCTCCTGCTGCCAGAGACCACTGGAAGGTGGAGGATATAGTCCTCAGGCAAAGTATGATACAGGCAGAAAAAAGCATGAATTAATGTAGGATAAAAAGGTTTTACAGGTTTTCTGCTGGGACTTACACTGTTGTTGATAGCTTGAGAAACAGCTGCAGCTTCTGACCCTCAGAAATGCCAGTATAAGCTTTGTAAGGCAAATCTCACACTGAGCATCAGAGCTAGACACAGTTGATATTACTAGATTGAATTCGGGTGAAAATCTTCCACTAACATAAATGAAAACAAGACTAAGTCCACAATTTATTAGAAAAACATAACACTGAATAAACAAGTAAAATACACTGTATTTTATGACAAGGTGTTTTCTCCCATGTGGGAAAAATTATTTCCAGATTCAAACACATCACGGTAATATATGTTTCTGCAGTAAATACCATCTGAAGATCTTAAGTGCAGCCTGCTGACAAACCTGCTTTCCAGAAATCACTGCCTTTCCCATCTATAGGGAGTCCTAAAAGGCTGACTCCAGAATATCACACAGTATTTCCATTCTGTATCATCTTGATCATCTCCATCATCACCACAAAGCTATTAGTGCATACACACACACATGCAAAAGCACACCAGCACACACACATGCATAGGAATAACTAGGGCAATGGAAAATATGTTCCATCTTTGCTCACTTATTCCATATACAGGCTAATTTCTAAACCACAGGGGAGCAAATGTTCTATAAAGCACTCTTATTCTACAACCAAATACCCTTGCTAATGAAGAGTTAGCAGCACAGCCATCACTATCAAAAGCACTAACTTTCAGATTAGTAGCAGTTGGCGACTCAGTCATTCATTTTTCATTTAAAGGAAACCTTTTTAAGACTGCACTCTTATTTTCAGGAGGACTATAAATGCACTTCTCATGTTTTTATTTTATTTATTCTGCCCTTGGGAGTTGGGTCCCTCTTTGCAAGCAATAAATTTTTCTTTAAATCTTTTTGGTAATAATATATTTTAAAATGAATCGGACAAGGGGAGCATAAACCCAGGTCTCCTCTCCAAGTGTTCTGGCAAAGCATCACTGCTGCACGGTGTTTGTACTCAAGTTCTGGTCACTAAGCAGAGTGCTAATGACCTCTGCAAAAATGGAAAGCCCCATGTGTCAAACCCTGGCTTTCACCCCTCTGCTCTGCACCACCCCCATCTCGCACATAGGGCCACCTTCCCTTCGCCACAATATAAATTAGTAAGGAGGAAGGCAAGAAGGAAAGACAGACAGACAGAAAGAGACACTATGGCAGCTTTTAAAATTGTTGCTGTAAAGGATTTATCTGAAGGTCTGAAGGGACAGCACTCAGTACTCGACAGGATGAGTTACAGTGGTTAGTGGGGGAAGGAGGCAGAGGAGAAGAAGGGAGAGCAGCCTGGGAGGAGAAAATCTCCAAAGTCTCGTGTCTAAAATGCTCTTGGAGAATTGCCAATTACCAGTTCAGAACAATGTTGACATTTAGCCTTTTTCTAATCAGCGTTGTCCGTCACCCAGGGCAGAGATTCCTGCTGTATGACGGAGTTCTTCTGCTACTGGCAGGCGTCCTCCCAACAGTCTGCCCCCCTCTGCCCACATCCACCGCCCACTGGCGCCCAACCCACCACCCCAGCAGCTTTAACTTCCCAAGAGCAGGCTGGGGCACACAGCGAATGTGGCTTGGGACTGATGGGTACGGCGAGGTACGGCACAACAGAAATATCTGGTGTAGGAGACTAAACCATCGCCTCCACAGCTGGGCTCCTGACAGAGGGTGAGGCAAGTGGAGAAGTCTCATCTTAAGACAGGTTTAAAAGAAGTTCAGTAGACACCATAAACTAAAATCTCGCATATGGCATCCAGGCTCTTAAAGATAGGTACATTCAAGTGTTGGGTTTTAATTTGGCTAAAGTGATGTTGCAAAATCCTGCAGTTTTACTTGTTTACCAGTTTCTGGCTTTAAGCAGAGAAAAAAAGGGAATAAACAAAGATGACAGAACTGCTGGAAAGAAAGTATTTAATGGCTATTAATAACTGTTCCCACTATTTACAAATCAATTCAACACTTTTAGACCTCTGACAAGTTCAGTGTCATTCACCATGCAGATCAGAGGAGCACAGCACGAGGCTGAGCTACATCATGTTTCGTCCATCATCACAGAATGAAAAAAAAAAAAGCTTGGCACAAGCTAGTCCTAAGCTGCTATCAGCTCAGAAACATCAGGACTGGAAAAGGTCAGAGAGCACTGTGGAGCTGGCACTGATAGGGCGAGATAAGGTGCACTGCACAGTGATAGCCTGCCTGAGCTATCACAAAAGCAAGGGCAGTAGAGAGGGAGGAAAGCAATGCCAGCACAAGGCAATGTCTTCTTCGGCAGCTGGCTGCCATCGTGGACACTTAGGTACCAGTCCCACTGACATGTCAGAGGGAGGACCCTTGCAACAGGAGGCAGATGATTTTTTTTTCCTTCATCTCTACTGCAGATACTCTGTTTAAGGATAGCAGGTAAGCAGCTGATTTAAATTCAGTTCTATAATCACAGTGATTTCAACTGCATTAAGTTAGTTCATGTGGAAGTAAATGTGACTGTGCAAACATCAAATTAGGTAAATGCAGGATTAGTGTTATGCTCAGTAAACATAACTAAATTCATTTTCAGAAGTTATTTAGGAATATAATCGATTAATTTTCAGTTAAATTAAAAATGTCTTTAAAACATCATCAAGCATCTCAAGAATATCCTTCAATTCAGTGTTTTGAATGACCTTAGGCAGTGAAACTACTGACAAGTAAGTTTGTACAGTGTAAGTTCTTGCAAAACAATGCAATACAGCTTTGAGGCTGTAAGCTATTTCAGCGAGGGCTTCACTGCAAGCAGGTAAGTAACGCTGCTAAATCAGCAGAATGTGTGAAGTTTGCACATCCCTAAGTATTTACAGTGTCCTGGCTGGATGTCCTGAAGCTGAAAACAGCAATTTTCAGCTGCATCAGGCTTGGATGTGGACCTAGCTCTGGGAAAAGTCTGAAGAGAAAAAGCCCCTGTGAAACATAAATTTGCAACAGCCGCAAAAAGAGCTTTGACTTAAATCTTGCACCATTTTACTGTTACTCCCCTTTTCCTGACAAGTTTTGGCCCATGACAAAATTCTTTCAAAACCTTCACCAAGATTTTGACAAGTCAGACATAAGACAAAACCAATTTGCTCATTTAGGGATTTCAAGGCAAAGAAGTGATCATGGCCATGGTTAGAAAAAAGGCATTAAATGAGCCGTGGTGGTGAACAGGGGAGAACAAAGCGCTGTATTGGCTCCGTCTCAATCTTCAGACAGAGGTCCTGATACTACAGCAAGCACCACGCGTCAGTCCTTGACTCAGGCTTTGCGGAAGGGAAAGAGTAAATCTGAAATATGATTCGAGAGGAAGAAGTCAGCTATGGCAAACTCAACCACAGTTAAAAAGCAATTCTTCAGAGGAAATTTGGTTCTTTAAACTTCATTTTCATTTTGTTCCCAAATCTGTCAGCATTGTTATCAAAGTCACTAATAAACTTTCTAGAATTCATCTTCCATTTTCCAAAACTTAAATCAATAAATTTAGCTTCATTCTGCTTAGGATCATATGGTTTAATTCTCATATTTTCATTTCTTCTAACTTGCAGCCTAATCAACCATTTAAGAAGCAACAAGAACAAAACAAAAGAACAAAAGAATATTAAAGGCACTTGAAAGAAATCCACATCCTGATTCCAGATAGGGAGGAAAGGCAAACATGAATGCAGAAGAAAAGCAGAAGGGGTTCAGGGAAATCTGTCTAGGACAAGATGAAGAAATATAAGAAAATATCTATGCCCCAGTGTCAGAACTGATAAACAATTCTCTCAACCAGTGACATAGCCCAGAAAATCCTGTATCCTGTGCTATTTTGTGTTTCACAGAGCACATTCTGTAGAAAAGACCAGAAAGAGACTGGTTTAAGAAAAAATATTGTGGCAATTCTACTAAACCAACTTGACAAAGAAATTTTTTTTTTTTCAGAACAAAATGACCTGTCTACGTGCACTGCCTTTTAAATGCAGATGCCAGTGCTCAGTTCTCACAAAAATTGATAGTCTTGGTAGATTTGATTATGGTGGATTGCTCCACAAAAGAGGATGTAGTGTCTAACAGAGAAGTTTTAGCTATGCTGAAGTCAATAAAAGTTTTGCAGCAGCTTCACTGGGACTAAGTACCAGCTGAAGAAGTTCATTTCCAAATCATTTCAAAACCATGAGATGTTAATTAGATCTACATTAGCTATTCTCCAAACTCTCCACATCAGTTTTGACACATACATTCAGTAAAATAGAAGTATTCATTTCTGTCCCAGCTAATTTTTTTTTTTTACTTTATTAGTGCATTACTACATGAATACCACACACACGGGACTTTGCTTTTCAAGACTTCCAAAGCTGAGAGGTGGAAGCCTTTCCCCATGTGTTAGCTAGCAGGTTGTGCCTCCCTCCCTCCCACCCATCCCCAAAGGCCTAATGATTCTCCCAGTCAATTCCCCTCCAGCTAAGGAGGCTGGACACGGGTCCCTCAGCAGTCTGCCAGTGCCAGCCAGACCCATCCCTCCCTGCCCAAAGGGCCAGGCTGTGCTCAGCTGCAGCACTCCAGCCATCCCTACACCAGGACAAGGATTATTTACCTGCTTTTTCTCCTTTTTACGTGAAAAAGCAGGTGTTAATGCAGGGTCACCATCTTTTCTAGTCAGTCATCTCCTGTGGGTGGAAAGTTCCTTAAGCGGGGTAGGCAACAGCAACAACAAAAACCAAGCACGCTATTCCTACGTGATCTACTTTTCACATCCATACAGGCGTTAGACAGGATTCCGGGAATGTGCCAAGGACTTTGACAGTACCTAACATCATTTACACTTCCCTCTCCCCACCACTGCAGCTTACCACTATTAAATACAAAGAAAATACATACACACATTTGTAGCACAAGCAAAAATCCCCATGATTTTCTTCATTTGGAAGTAATTTCTGGTGGAAACAGACATCCAGGCAGCAGCCCTTTGCTGGGCACAGCTCACTTAGTGGAGACAGCTGCCACCATAAGGAAAGTGAACCCAGAAACTTCACTGGAAGGTCCACAGCAAAACCGTGGAGTGGCATTGTGAAATCTCACAGTTAGGTCAAACCACTCCATGTATTTTTCTCAATCATACATATGTAACAGTTCACTTGATTCTGTCACTTGAGAAAAAGATGTGAAAAGCTACACAAGTAGAGCTGGAAAGTAACAACAGTATCAAGACAGATGTTGAGAAAAGAGGTAATTGAGTTCTGCCAAGATGATAAGAGACCCTTTCTGGCCTTCCATTATTATCACTTCAGTTCAAATGTCAGCATTATTACCGAGAGCATCACTGTGTCTTTCTTTTCTTCAAATACTGGCTCTGGAAGACTTTGATGCTCCATTTAAAATGAAAACTTACACTACTAGCCCTCATGGACACAGAGAAAACCTTGAAAGCAAGACTTGAAAGCATGTCTCAACATACCCCCACAGCATGAAAAACCAGATGTCAAACGAAAGGAACACCTACTTTATTATCAATTTTATTAATGTCTGTACCTTACTCTTTATTAGAGCCAGAAAGATTAAAAAGAGGTAAACGTTATTTTTGTTCTTCTTAGAGACTTGTTGGCTCATGTTTTCAAGATTTATATCCAACTCTCAGGATTTGAAATGTCTTGAAAATGGGAGATAAGCATCTCCTACAGTTGCAGAAATGTGGAAGGTGGTGCTTCACTAAATGAACCGAACCCCAAATTGCAAAATGTGAGAGGAAATCACTTGTGGGCAATTTTGTGACAAGGAATACCCTACTTTGGGCACCCAGCTCTGATGTCTTTCTAGAGCTCCTACATTCCTTTTCTTTTCTTTGAGCTCTTGCTATGAAAATGTACTAGCTATTCCAATATCGTTTTCTTTGATGATAATACAAGGAACAGCAACAGGCTTAATTGAAAAGGAGAAAATGCATGTTTTTTAATGCAGTTTGCAGCAGTTATTTTCTTTTTGAAAAAAATGGCATGAGTGAAAGTTTCTAACGTCTGTTCAACTCCTGGATATGTCAACAAACATCTCCTCACAGTGTCCGTATAAAGCAGACAGAATATCAGCAGTGGAGCTGGATTCAGTGGACCCAGAGTGTTTAAATGACCAGGCAACACGACCAGCCATTCAAGCTGCCAGCAGTGAAGTGGTACTGCACTATGGCAGCCTGTATTTATAAGCTTCTCATCCACTGTGCCACGGCTCTGTCTAAGCACAAGCTCTTCTCCTACGCTCATGCTGGTTTACTATTTCTGTAGTGTACAGAAATAGACAATGGGCTACATTCAATCCTATTGTTTGGGGGCTGTTTCTGGGTTTTTTTTCTGTGGGCTGACTTTGGTTGATTTTGTTGCACTATTGGAAATTTTACTTATCCAAATATATTAAGAAAGACTGAGGACCTAAATGATTGATAGCAGTGCTCTTTGAAACCCTAGCAATGTTAGGAATTAGTGTGTTCTCTCCCTCCTTATAATGACCAAAATTCAAGACTGACAAAAAACAAGCACAAGGGAGGATCTGGCTCATGCCTTCCTTTTCAGCAAATGCATCCTTGGGAATAATTTAAATATCATATTTCAGCCTTGTTTTACACACAGAGTGGAGTGGAAAGCAGGGGGTATGCTGGGAGAATAATTTTTCTAATCCTTCATTTCAGCCAAGCTGAAGTTCCCTGTATCCATAGCCCAGAAAGAACTATTGCCTGCTTTCCACACCAAATGACCTGACTCTCTGGGATATCTTTGAACGGCGTTTCTTTCAGCAGCTTTCTGACATTGCCTTTTGGCAAGTTGTTCGAGCTGAGTGCGAGTGCGTTATAAGCATTGCAGTGGGACATGCAGGTTTCTACAAAAGGAGAAGAAGGTTTCCTTCTTGCCTGGATGCTGGAGCTCAGTCTCTGATTTTATATGGAGGGAGGGGTGATTGGGTGGAGGGTGAGAACCAGTAAATGCTTATGGCTGTGAAACATTTGGAAACACTTGAGCACAAGCACTTTTCCGTTCTTACCCCCTCTGCTGCTTTTTCCCAGCACAGAGGAGTGGTGGGTGAAAGGCTGAGATAAAGTCCTGAAGTTTCCACTTAGCAAAGACAAAGGGACAGTTCCAAGGAAAGCCCAAAGAAAACATCTTCCCATCTTCCTCAGCTTTTTCCTCTTCCTTTCCTTTCACTGTTTTTAACTCAGTCATGACTCCATATCATGAAAAAGGGTTTGGACCCACAGTATTTTCCTCCTTCCAACATAAATCTGTTACTTATAGCTTGTCTGAAGGGAATGTGTCAGACTCCTGTACCTCAAGTGCACAGACTCTGCTCCCTGACACTAAAATCTCTGCCTCCTCACCATCCCTCCTATGGCATATAAGGGGATACTTCCCTGCTGTGTGGCAACATAGTAAATTAGCCAGATCCGGTTCTTGGTGTGGGGTACACAAACTCACAGCTTCCCATCACGTGAAAGGAGTGAAGTGCAGTCAGATTCCCTATTGCGGAAGTGGTTTGGTAATTTCTACCTGGAACATATTTGAAAAAGAGAGGAGAGACCTCGCTTTAATGTGTTACTGGAAATTCAAGGTCTGTACCAGTGCAGCGTATACCCCCTCTCCCAGTCTAATGTGCACAGTCAGCACCGAGATTTGCTCCAAGCCTCAGTGGGGAACTTGAATCCGCTGACCTATTGGCCCAGAGAGGAGAGTGTAACCAAGTCCCTCTGACAATAAACACAGAAACTATTAATAAGATTAACTCTCTGGCACCAGCAATCTCAGCATCTCTTTAAGACAAGAAGAGGAAGCCTGGAGAAAATAATATAGCAGCAACAAAGGGTTAAATAAATGTGAACTGGGCAGGATCCTGCTACTTGATTCTTTTCCATTGTTTGCTGATGAGGTGCAGGCACTTGGCTGTGCAAAGAGAGAAGGCTTTAAGGGGACCCAGAATCTGGGAATACATTGCTTTTAAATGTCTAAAGCTGATCTTTAGAGATAGTGTTTCTACCCACTTTATTTTTTAATACTTGAGGGCATCCATATTTCATGTAATCTCAATTTTAATGTCAGCAAAACTTGATTACAGAATCTCTAAAAGTGAATCTGCAGAAGAGGACAGTGCAGTCTCCTTGTTTTAGTGGCATTGACAAAAGCAGGGGAGGGAGCTCCTGGCAGTCAGCAGTCTAGAGGCTGGCATGGCAAATAGATACTAAAGAAGGTTATCAGTGTGTAAATGCTGTGCAGAATGCTACCTATCCAATGTAGGACATCTTTGAAAGGGTGCCTGCTAGAAGAGGATTAGGGCAGTGGATGCTTGCTCCTGTTCCCAGAAGCGGCAGCCGAGTGTACCGCATTTAATAGCAGAAGTTGTGAAGGGCACAGAATTACAGCTGGTAACCCAAAGGGAACGAATTCTCCTTCTTAGATTGCTGCACTTTCCTAGAGGGACATCGTTAAAATAGAAGGGGTGGCTGCAAACGCACTCTGAAAGCCAGTATGCCTGAAAGGTCAGATTAGATTGAGCACTTAGTCTTTATCCATTAGTAGAAGCTAGTAAATCAGAGACCAGCAATGGCCAAGAAATAGCTGTGTCTTTGTAACATAACCATGTCTTAAACCAGATTGAAGGGGCTCCAGGAAATCTGAGGGCTCTAGATAATACTCTAGATAATGTGAGAGATGCTTCTCCATGACCTATTTGATAACCTTTCCCACATAAGGATGTTTACAGGCTGGGTGGCAACTAAGATGTTTAGCTGTGCTGAGATGACAACTTTATGAGGTAAGAAAAAAATCACAGCATTTTATTGTTGTTGTCGTCGGATGTGGGAGCAGCTTTGAAAGGTTGCTGCAGCAGTTCTGTCAATAGGATTTTTTGGAAATAATGATTTTTCTGGTTAGGCCCCAGGCTGCATTAATTGTTTGGAGGGTGTAATTCTTCATCTGCTGTTAATATCTTGCTAGAAAAAAAAACCAAAAGACATGAAGCATTCTTGGAACAATCTGTTTTAAGAGCCTAGGAGTGCACCAGGTGGAAGTTGTTTCAGAAAGCTTTTTACTTTGAAGGGTTGCTGGATAGCCCAGTGTTTGTGTTTGGTGCGTCCCTGCTCATAGAAGCTGAATATTTTCAGGGTACAGCACAATGGAGTTCCTCTCCTACTCTTTTAGCTTGCTATTCTCATACCCTAATGAGAAGCTCACATTTTTTGGCATGAGAGCACATGCAGTGCTTTTCTGTGGTCTCTAATCACCTTTCCAGTTGCCACGTCCATTGAAGGCAATGGAGGAACTCCTGGAATTTAGCAGGCTCTTCCCATTGGGAGGAAGCAAAAGGAGTTCCTGTGGATGTATGGGGAACCTTAATTCTCTTCTTTTCTAAAACGCTTTGTCTCTTTTAAATAGTCTGCATGGATTTGCCTCCAACGTTTGTTGTCATAGTGTCACTTTTATCTCTTCCATGTCCGATTCGCCCCACGGAGGAGAGGGGTTAGGGAAGTGTATTGCTTTCACTTCTTGTTTGCAGGCAGCATTCACACTGGCAGTGCTTCGTAACTTTCATTAATGGAAAGAAATTAGGACAGAAAGCTTCCTCAGAGTCTGCCATTAAGACAGTTTGCATAGCCCAGTCTACGGAAAACAAGAAAAACACACACACAAAAGATGATGAATGAATGGATACCTTCTAAAGAGATAGAAGAAAGCATGTAATAGAGAGATGGAAGACAAGGGAGAGGATTTCAGGCTTGTACTTCTCTTGACATAACACTCTTGTTTGAGTATTTTGCAAATAATGGAGTCTGGTTTAAAGTTTTTGAGGGCTTCTATAAAAGAATTAATTAACTGGAATAAGAAAAGGAAAAATAACCAAAGCATAATACTTTTTCAAAAGAAAAATCAGTGTTTACAGGACTTGTGAATGTCTGATTCAATAGGATGGCTTTTTAATGGAATTAATGAAAAAATTCAAATTTTAATTGAAAACAAAGAAAGAGAAAGAAAACAAAAGCCTTCCTACACTTTAATATGTTGAACACCTTTGAAGCAGATCTTAATGTTTATTAGTTTTACTTTATCTTGGTTTTGAAAAGTTAAAGGAAATTACTTTTAGTTATATTTTTTGTGTATATTAGCATTTGCCGCTTTTACCAAATATGTCTGATAATTAACTTCATTTCAATTTATTTCCTACACAACATAGAATCATGGAGTAATTAGTGCTGGAAGGGTTCTTAAAAGATCATCCAGTCCAACCCCTCTGCCATAGGAGGGGACTAGATTAACATGATGCCTGGAGAAAGTCTAGTATAAGCATTCTCATTTTCCTCACTTTTTTTAAAGAATCTTCAGCAGTTGATTTTAGCTTCCAGGAAATTAATAGCATATTATTTTAGACATGATTACATAATACCATAATTCTTCTCTATTTCTGTGGCAAAGAATCATACACTGAGAAAAATTCCTGATCTTTAATTACATCAAATGTTCAAGACATGATATCAGACGAACCTACTTACCTTCTGCTCCTGCAATACCTAAATTCCTTTTAACATTCCTGTAAGGTGAGGGAGTATTTCTTTTCATATTTTATAGTTGATGAACTGAGTCTGAGAGAGGCCAAGATATTTGCCAAAGTTCCTAAAGAAATCAGTGGTGAACAAAAAAACAAAGTGAACTTTCCTAAGTCCAGCCTAGCACTTTAATAACTTCTGCCACTACTTTCTGTTCAATATCCACTTGATCTCATCTATTCTTTGATGAATCTTCTGCTATTCTTATAATCAGAACTTAAATGTTTTCCCCCTTTACAGTGTCTGTTCTCTAAAGAACTTGACAAAAGCTCCTGGTTTCCTTCATTTTTGAGTGACAGAGGGCACTGTTAGAAGCACCTGCCATTTAACCTTCCCAGGATACATCCCTCTTTTACTAGTTTCATGCAAGCATCTCAAACTATCCTGTCAAACCCAGTATATCACAAAAGTGAGAGAGAGTAGGGAGTGTGTTCCCTTCCACTCCACCAGTTTTGGCCCATGCATAGCAGAACAGTTTCTGTACATTGGTGGAGGTGCAGATTTCCTTCCAGTCCCACCATTTCTGTGAATTAGCAATGGCAGATCCAGTTTCCCACATGAACAGTTTGAAACAGCTTGCATTCCATGACCAGTACATCACCCACTGCTTGCAAGGAAGATTCTTTCACAGAAAACAAGTGTTTTCCTACATTTTAAACTAAGATTTAAAAGAAAAAGAAAAAAAAAAAAAGAAAAATATCCACACAGACTTTTTCTCTCTACTTGTCTGCTTCTGAAAAGTAAGCATGACAGCAGATCTTCAAGGTGCTCACCCCAGGGAGAGAAGGACAGCTTCTGAATTTTTGCTGTGGCCCACGGGAAGAACAGCAGCCACAAAAGAGTCTGGGTAATACAGAGCCTTAGCTTCCCATCAGGACAAATTGAGAGCCCCATGCCTGAATGCCCTCCCTGCCACGAGAACCCTAAAAGCTTATGGGAAAAGGGAGGACAGCATGAGGATCAGTGAGGAAAGCTGCTGCACACAGGCACATCAGGACAGCTGCTGAGGCAAAGGAACCATATCCATTCAGGACAGCAGTCATGCTCCGGAGCCAGGAAGCTGGGCTCAATTGCTGATAGCCAGGTGGCTCTGTGCCAGAAAGCAAAATGGCTTGAGCTTTGCATTTCAGTGTTTTGGAGACTCTAGGAAAGAGTTGGGGCCGTAGGAATTTCTTTCTTCAGGAGAGAACGTAACACAAAAGGCAAGAGCTCCGGGTCTGATCTCTTTCCCCAGTGCCAGAAAGATCTCCAAAAGTCCTGAAAAATAATTGTTATGGTGCAAAAATGAGAAAATTGATCCAACTGCACGATTCTGCTGCTAAGCAAGCCAGTCAATTTTTTCTCTCTTTGTACGTAAACCACATCACTTTCCTGAAGTTAGATGCAGGATATAAGCACATTTAGCACTGTCCATCTCCAGCCTAGTCTTCTGGAGGCTTCAAGACTTTCATTCAGACTCTTTGTTTGGCAGACAGGAAAACTGAACACACAGAAGTCTGCACCAGTTGAACCTCTATTTGCTTCATGTATAAGGCCTATCTAATATCAGCAAGCAAGAAGTGGTTGTGAAGGAAAAGCTGCACACACATCTATGGGTTTTAAGAAAGGGAACAGCAAATAAAATACCCATTTTTTTATCCTCTCATACTCATGCTCTTATTGTGCCAGGTATTTTAAATGTCAGGTCCTCAGGATTATCTCAGAGCTGTATGACCAATTCCCAAACTATGTGCATCAATGGGAATATCAGTGGTTCCAGCACATCCAAACTCACCCTGAAATACTACAAATGAAAAAAAATACTGTGGGTTTAGGATTGCTTTTTAAACCAAACATTTATTTTAAAAGATAAGAGAATAGCTATTGTCACGCTAAAAGCTGAAGACAAAATTACTATATGTATGGTAGTTTTTAAATATATCGGTCACTTATATTCCTTTATGAGGAAAAAAAATTGGCTGTAGTTGCAATCAGTCTTAATTCATTCTTTATTGCTGCTCTGGTTCTGTGTTATTTGAGCTGGTTAACTGTTAAAAGCGTTTCAAATGTTCACATGGTCTGCATTAGGTTACAGAATAAAAGTAAGTACAGCCCACCAAATGTAACTTTCTGAAATGTAAACCACATGAATTTGATTTCTTTGTGGTACAACTTTAATTGGGTTCAGAGGTCTTTTGGTCTTACCTGTCTATCTGCTCTCTGATGGCCTGACCTGATAAAGCTAATACAAAGAATCTGCGAACGCCATCCAAACTGATTACCCTCAGTTCCAGTACATGGCTTTATTCTTGACAGTAACAGCTCTTTAGCCTGGTTCATTATTAGGCTGCAAGTTTGAACCCTTGAGCCACCACTGAATGGGGAGCAGAAATGTCACAACTTATAGCAAAGGATTCTGTCCCCTTGAAACTCTGCAAAACGAGAGAAGCAGAGGGAACGAGAGCCTGTAGGTGCAACTGTAAGTGATGACATCTCCTAGAAAATCTGCATGAGCATGCAAACACATGGATGCCTCACACTGTCACAGCAAATGTCACAACAGAGAATGCACCAACACACACTACATAACAGAGCAGCAACTGCAAACAGAATTTCCAGCAAAGCCTGAAATCTTCAGGTATTGATCTGAAGCTGCTTTAGGATTGTTGATTTTTTTTCACTGCATTGCCTTAATGACTCATCATTCACTCATCAATACTCCCCTCTGTTGCACTGTGTTCTGCCATATGCCTTGCTCGAGTGAAACAACAGTACTGCTGCTTCCCTCCCAGGAAAGCACATCATATCTCAACAACAACAAGAAAGGCACTGTACAACAGGTTTCACTCACCTCATATCCTGTGACCTGACTTGTAAACAAAGATCTGTACCAGCCTGTGGGAGCAGATCTGGAACTAAGCAGGCAGCTCAGGAGAAATGTAGGTAGAAAAAGAGCAGTATGCTGAAATACTAAAAGTCCCTTTGACTGAGTAACTGGTTTTCTTGGTTTTGCAATGCACAGTCTTGATTTTGAAAAAGTAACATGAAAAAGAATCACCTTGCTCACAGCTCTTGGAAGAAGACACCATAGAAAGGAACACTCAGCAGACCCGGTAATAAAATAACATAACCCAATATTGAATGTTACTAAACTGAAACTTCCACTGTAATTTGTAAGTTTAATTCAAGTAAATAAATCAGTAACAAGTAAAAACATTACTAGTCATGATCTAGTTCAGGCAAATCACATTCTATTTTCTCTGCTGGAAGACACACACACACACACCCACAAAACTTACAAAGCCAATGTAGCAAACTTTTTTAGGTTCATATTTTACATCCCATTCCCCAAAGCTATTGTTGTCTTTGTCATTTTTCTATTACTGAACACTGTTCTGTACCAGTTCTCCCAAGTAATTTCCACTGGTGAACATACAAGCAATAACAAATGAGGTCCCTTAATTATTTCCAGGTTTTTCCAATAAGCAGTCTTGGCAATACAGAATTTAGTTCTCTGTCCATCATACAAATAACAAGACAGAGCCTGTAAACATGGCAGGGGCATCTTTATTTTCCTGTGCATCTAATGGGCAAGCAGGAGGGGTAAGGAGGAAATGTATACCTCAGTGGTGGGGTTTTACTGTCAACATGGAATAGTTTTTTTGGCTTGGAGTCATTTACACTGTCTTCAATGACACAGCTTATAGCTTCCCAACTTGGTCATAAGGAAAATTGAACATTTCCAAGGATGCTTCTTCCAAAGCGAAAACTGATTTTTTTTTTTCCCCCTTGAGGCTTGAAATGTGGGTTTGTGCTTTTGTTCTCAACCCCTGTTTTCTTTTATATATGGGTTTTTGCTTCCCTCTGCATTTATGAGTTCTACTTGGGTCCAATATTGTTTCTAGCATTTGCTTTATAGGACTTAGGGCCCCACAATCCTTGATGTTGCATTAATGTGCAACAAAAAGCTCCATGCTACCAGGCTGTGTACAGAAAAAGACCAGACTGGAAGGGACCCCAGCTTTCCCCACAGAGAAATATAGTTTCACTTGATGGCTTCTGGAATGAACTTTGCTTATTATGTTTTATATAGATTTTGAATAAATCCTCTGAGTCACAAATTTCTTATTGGAACAACAGAACTATATAGAGGCCAGGGGAAAATTTGGAAGGAAGTATGGATTTTCTTCCTGTCATGGAGCCCAGAATCCATATCTTTCTCCACATCCAGTTAGTATGGCACAAAGAGAACTCACTGGCTACCTTCTTTCAGCTTTCTTTGCTACTTTACAGTAGAAATATTATTCTGCTTCCTATTTTATTTCCCTACAGATCCGAAACAATTCAACAACACTCTAGGTCTCTTTCCTCTCTGGGCCTGGAACAGATTGCAAAGAAGGAAGAAATTAAAACAGAATAAAAAGGAAATTAATTGTAAAGAAGTCAAGTTTTCCACACAACTCTTCCATTTGGTGTGTGTATTAACAGACTCTGATTGTATCATCTACTAACTGTATCTTTTCAGTCTGGACTTAGTTTACTATCTGTGCCATGTAATCTCAGACAAACAAAACCACTTGAAACAAGCACAAATTGAGAGAAATAATATGAAATTGGTTCAAATTTGGTCTCCTTTGGTTATCAGCTATGGTTCATGTCTTCAGTTGTTGTAGCTGTATTTCAACCAGAATCAGTCATCCATACGAACCTGTTGGGTTCAACAGACCTTCTTGTTTGAATATTTAAAAACTACTGCTGCCTTTTACCCACTTTCATTATGTTCATTTGCATCTGCTGCCCAAAAAAGCTACATAAACAACTTGCAGCAAGAATGAATTAATGAAGTCCAGCAAGTCCAAAGAGATATTCCTTCAGGCACATTAAGTCAGTAGTTCACCTCTCCAGGGACAGTTTCCAACAGCTCAAAAACACTTGCTGAGAACACAGGCTTCAGCCATGAGTATGTCAGGAAAGCTTCTGCATGCAGCTCTGCCCAGATGCTCCTGGAGAGCATCACCATTCAGATCTGTGCATCTCTTGCACAGCATCCTATGCAATACCTGCGACAACCCTACTGCATGTTACAAGCCAGGGACACCTGGCATGAGAAACCACCTGTCAGAAAAGGAAGTCAGATATTCGACTGTAGCCGGTACTTGCTTCCAAAGTGCTTACAGGATCAGGGGCCCCTCCAGGCAGCACCTTGCAGCTGAAGGGCAGTGGCTGGTCGCTCTCCAGACATCTGAGGCAGCAGTCTATCTAAGATATGATGAGCAACATCTGCCGTACAAGGACATATATACAGGGGAAACTTCACTGTTATGTTGTCTAAGTGCCCAGCTACAGGTGTGAAAGGGATGTTCATGGCAGCCAAGCCCAGTCTGCTGCAATTTAACTGACCTGGAAACCCAATTCATTACTATAAGAAAATTCTCATTATGTTCTCTATTTGTGTTATTTTTTTGTCATTTTAATATCAAAGGTGTGATCGTCCCGTCTTTGCCCGGGAAATCACAGACATTTCTGTAATGCGGAGAAAATAAAGGAAAAAGGAAAAGACGTTTAAAGACATCCAAGCCCTAAATAAAAATACTTGATGCTGGGAATGCAGATAAGAACAACAGAAGTCTAGAGAAACACTGAATGGTTTTCAAGGAAAGTTGTGAAATCGTCAATGGTACCAAAAATATCGGTTTGGACTTGAACCCATTTCAGAGATCTTTATGGACTATTAGATGTACATATTCACTCTCCAAACCACTGCAAACTGAACAAATGGTTCAGAACAACTGCTCTGCTAAGAAGTTAGAATTTACATATCTGACTTCTAACCAGGTCTAGAAAATTTTCGGTTGCTTGAAGTAAACTTATAAAGATCAAAAGCTATTATTTTCATTAAAGAAATCATGACTAGGAGCACCAGAAGAATTTCTTTGTAGGATCATTTGATGCTAACCATGCCACTTTTTTAAAAAATCTCACCAAAACTGAGCAAGAGAAGGAGGAACAGAAAAGTATAAAGATACAAGCAAGAAATATTAGAAAATGAACAACAAGCATGGCTTTTTCTTGTATCATATATGTATATACGTACACACTGCATTTCAATCTGTACATTTAAAAAAGAACTAAGAAATATTGCTTTGAGCCCTTACATTTACAGCACCGGTGAGCCTGGATCTTACAGTTAAAGAACTAGATAAAAGTAACATATTATTCAGAATTCCCCAGGAAGTACATTCAATTCTCTTAATACTGTCAAATAAGCTAGGGATTTGGATTTCACTCATTTTGAGAATTGTTCACTGCAAACATTTTATTACCTCACCAAGTTTTATGGACCCTATCAGAACAGCTGTGATACACTTCACTTGCAACAGAGGAAGCTGGTAATAGCTCAAAGATTGCCCCCTTCATTTCATAAACCAATTAGGACCTGGATCCTACGACTGGAGTAACACAACCCCTTCTTTTACTGGCAAAATTCCACTTCATTTATGTGAGCTCAGAATAAACGTCTCTGTTGGCAGAACACAGATGCTCATAGCAGCAAATGTTTCTAAAACACACTCTCTAATTTGTTCCTACTTCCAAGGAACACTCTTCCTGCACTCTCAATCTGCCTGCAGGTTCTGTCTAGCCATCAGATCCTTGTTCAACTCAGCAATTTTTTACTAACATAGCTAAGAGAACTTAAGCTTATGATTTACCACATGGAACTTTGTTAGAAGGTCTCCAAAACACATTTATTTAAATTGTTTTCTTCCTTCTAAATCGAGCATAATTTCATTTTTTGTAAAGAACTAATTTGGTGATGTTGTCATCTTAGATGTATCCATGCCTTTTATTTTAAATGTTGGTATTTTGGGGGTATTTTTGGTTTGGTCTTTTTTCAAATGCATATTTGATCTGTCCATAAGTGTAAATAGACTATACATATGCCCTAAATGGGACTGTACTGTACCATTGATTTTGAAAACTCAACTCATCAATTAATAAGGAGGCCTACTTTTATAGGTGGTAAAATAGGATCTTTACACAACGTCTGTAATTCCTGTGTTTTCCCCCAGGCACTTTCCTCTGAACTATTGTAATTGGTTTGCAGCCAGGTACCAGCTTAAAAAAAAAAAAAAGCCAAAAAAAAACCCCAACCCAAAGCCTTAACACTTTATTAACTTAGAGTACGTTTTTATACCCCTTTGAAAGTGTTCAAAAAAACCCCACTGGCTTGACAAACCATGTAAAATCGAGGTGTTGTCCGTTCAGCACATCAGTGCCAATTCCCTTATTGAAACAGATACAAACATAACTTCTTAGTGAGCAACTAAACTTTTATCAGAGCTCTTCACACATAAAGGTCTTCACTTTTTACTCACTCATTATAGCCATTGTGCCACTACCAGCAAATCTTTAAGCTTTTCTATGAACTGACATGGTGTAAGACAGCATCCCAAAGCTTGGGAACCTGCAAACTACTCTCTTAAATGAAAAAAAAAATTAAAAAGCCTTACACCAAACAAAGTCTGTATTGTTTGAGTTAGTGTTTTACTGCGGCTTAGTTACCTGTCAAACAGGCTGACACTTGGATAAAACACATACTGGAATCATGCATCAGGGCATGTTAAGCACAAACCTGTGATGAAGAGCAGAGCTATGTGATTCGGCTGTGCAGAGCCCTAATGATCTTTTTCTGGTCTAGGGAAAGCTTGGTCTGTCATATCAAACCGACTGCAATTCTGAGATCCTCTTCCATCTAAAAATGATTTTACATCTGTTTTAGTTCAAAGACTCATATAAATCAGAAGCTCTGCCTATAAATTTTGATGACACCTTTAAAGAAGATTTATACAGTGTGTATTATATATATATACGGGAGGTATGTAAGAGATACCAACCACTAAAATTAAGGAATCAATACTAGATTCTCCAAGTTCTGTATCTCATATTTAAGTCCTATTTATGACTTTCTCTGATGTGAGAGCCAACCAATGCTTATGAAAGCTCAGTATTTCTGTTTAGATACAGTTACGGGTGCAGTACGCTATTCTGACCTTGCTTTCCTATAGTTCTTAGGTGGGACAAGTTTTCAGGACAAAAACATCATGATCCATTTCTTAGAAACCACTTGTATGAGAATCGGCTTGAGCATGGTTTTGCTGCCTATCTCAAACAACCATCAGGAGAGGGAAAGGGCTGGTTTATCCTCATAACAAAAGACAACAACCCCAGTAGGAGTCAGTGGCCAGCAAGTCACACAGCATCCCTGACACTTTTTGGTTTTGGTGTTCTTGCTGTGAGAAAACAACATTTCTCACAAACTTAGGACTTCTGTCAAGTAGGAAGCATGCAGTGTAAAGTACTGTGTTCATTAATAAATTTAACCAACATGTATAACAAGTGCATAACTCTCAGGATAACAGTTGACTTCAAGGCAGATAAGAAACACACTAAACTCTCTCCATTCCAGGTTGAGAGGCTATTTATTACCTGGCTAATTATCCTCCTTTCAGTCCCCCAAAAGACATCCTGATAAATGTCAGTACTTTCCAGCCCCTTCCCAGACCTTACAGCAAGAAAGTTTTTGGGAAGGCACAGGAATATGTGCTTGGGGATAGAAGAGAGATGTCATGAACAGCCACCCATTTGTGCTGTGCCTGACACACAGACCAGTGCCGTTTGCTCTATTTCTTCCTGACTCAGCAGTGTTGGGAAAAATTAAGTCAGCAGCTCCTGAACATGTAATGCAAATGGCAACAGAGCAGGCTGGGGAGCAGAGAGAGCTTCTAAACATCACGGACAGAGCAGCACAATTCAGTGTGCTGGTCACTCTGTGGAACTAGGCAGCGATGCTAAAAGGGATGAACAGCTTGAGAGGATCCAGCTCATTTTCTCCCTCATCACCCTCTCTATTAAGTTAAGCTATGAGACAACTTGTTTCTGTGAATGGCTCTCTTGTAATAATTTCCTGAGTAATTCACCTGAGCTTCCCAGAGACTTGTGGCTGTTGCGTACGTTTGGCTTGATGGGATTTCATGTTAAGGCTGGCCAAGGTCAGTGTAGTAGAAGGGACTACAGAAAACAGATCTTAGCATAAATAGAAGAAAATGAAGCAGGAACATTAAACAGGAATTAAAACCCAACTTCTAGAACAAAGACAGAAAAAATTAAAATTTAGACAGAACGACACTGTCAGATGCTCTCTCTTCCCACCTCTCCCTTTTCCTCCCCTTCCAGTGATCTAACTGCTGTTCTTATATCCTGCATGACCAAGGCTATGGAATAGTCTTGATCAAGTGACTGAGTGGTCATTTGATACCTCATCTCTCACTGCACATTTCTTCTCATCTCGCAACATACTGTGGTACTTCAGTTCAAATACATGAGTTGAAACAGAGGTTTTTATCCTAGATTTCCTGGAAAGGGAAGTACTCCTTGAATTTAATAAAAGCACATCATTCCACAGCCTCTTTGATGCCACACACTCCACCAACATACTAAGAGCTTAAATAGAGACTTTCTCGTGGATGTACAAAGACCCTTCTCAGTCACCTGCCTATTCCAAGTGCCTACCAGAACTAGCTGTATTATGGAAGGGTTTCTGCCTGTGATCGTCCCTTACAGGAGCCTTTTCTGTCTGCTCAAGCTACTAAGGTTGATAGCACGATACTCTGAGAACCCAGCAGCTGCAGTCCCAGGCAGCTTGCACTCTGGTGAAACTCCTGTGCTTGCCACAGAGATGGTCTGTCCTTCTGCCAGTTTCTTATTTCATTTTCCAAATGGCCAAGGCAAGTCGCAAAGGCTCTGCTCTTCATTATGTCACCAAACCTCTGTTAGTTTCAGTACATGCAGTTTTCCTGACTACTCCATTTCCCACACCCCTCTGAAAAGCATTCAACCCCATGAAAAGACGATAAACTGGAATCAGAGAGAGACACGTGGCATCATAAGAGGGAAGAGAGAGGAACAGTACGTAATAATAGGTGTTAAAATGAAAGCTGCATGTGGAGACTGAAACGCTGTTCTCCCACTGGTACCATGATTCTTCCATCCATCAAGGCACCAGAGGCATCTTCCGAATCCCTTTTGTTGCCTTCTCCTACCTCCGTGCATTTCACCAAATGTGGTTGTAGTTTTTCCCTTTTGATGCTGTGCCAGAAGACCATCTTATCTCAATTAAAATGCTCTACAAAACTTTAAAAACAGATAATCTACATCACATGGTTAGTGCTCTATGTCCACTTTGGAGCCTGTGTTCACTGAAACTGGACTCACTTTCACTTCTCCATTTAGTACAATGTTAACAACTTGCTGAATCTGTGACAATCCTCAATCCTCCCATGTTCTCTATCAGTTGCAGAACTGTACCAGTGAGTTTCAAGCTGGAATAATTACTAGTTAAGTCCACTACTAGCTTCAAAAACTAGCTTGAAAACAGGTTACTTTCTCCAGATACGCTGAGCTGTTAGGTTGCAGCTACCTACAGTATTTGATAGTCTGAAAGACACATCTTTCCTAGCAAAAGATATATCCAGATAAAACAACCAGTATGCTGTGTTGTCACCAATTTGTCTGACCAGAATTTTCACACACATTGCTGTACACTCAGTCACATTAAAAATGGGGTAATTTTAAAAATGAAGACAAGTACTGCTATTGTACAGCCTAGTTCAGAGTCCCATATCTTGAGCTGATTCAGCTTATCTGCTTTTCTATACCTTTGACAAATGTATGTCTTACATCATTTTCTCTTGCCTTCCTCCATATGCCATACTGCTTTTCCTCCATGTATCTTATCTTGAAATGATGTGCTATTAATCAGCCAAAGACACCCTTCACTGCTAAGCGTTCCTCAACTGATTTTTCATCAGCACAAGTAGTTACTAGTTCCAGCATTCCTCCCACATGCTGAAGGCTTGGCGAGGAGGGAGGAGGGATGGCAAGGAGGTTAGAGACTGCCTCACCACATAAATACTCTCTGGGACCTTTATACCAACCTGCCAGTTTGCTGGAATGGTAATGTTGTTGTTAGTTCTCCACAAAAGGAACACGGTGGGAGGAAAGTGGGACTGCACCCTGTCTTATTTTTTAAGTTAATAACCCTCATGCTCTTCCCTTTATCTGATTAATCTGGCTGGATGCCTGTTCAGTAGTAGCTGAAGCTTAATACCTGAAACATTGTGTGGATATACACGGTGCCAGCAAGGCTTGCCCAACAATGCTCATTCTGTCATGCTTTCCCATGCCTTGTGTCAATATCTCATTTCATATGCAAGCCCCCAGAGTAGGGAATAGGAAAAAAAGAGAGGCATGAAGGGAGGAAGAGAGGGAGAACGAGGCAGGGAGAGGGAGAAGAAAAAGGAGAGACGAAAGGAGGGAAAAATTACATCCCTTGGGAATGTCAGCTGCTACGAACGTGCCCTCTCGTCCCCATGAAACGAGCTGTGTGTGGGCACAGGTGGGTCCCATTCTCTGTTAGTAGAGCACAGCCTACAAACAGGGGCTAAATGAAGACTTTCATTACTGTTCCCTGTTTTCATTGGAGCAAGGCCATAATAAACATTTGCAGGTGGCTTGGCCATAGTCTGACACTAAAATATTTGTGGTTGTGATAAAAATCAGAATATTGCTACAAGATGGTTCTATATAACCTTTAGGGCTTGATCCTGCTCTTACAGAACTCGGTGAGAGTTTTACCCAGTTTCTCTCCGCTGGTTTTATTGCTCATTAAAAGGCATTTTCCCTGGCACAATTCTTCAGGGTAAGGACACATCTATGCTTTGGGGCAGCTTCAGATGATTTTTAAAAAGGGGAAATCAACCAAAACCCACTGATTTGAGCACCTCAGAATTTGGACTTGTTAAACAGCTGAATCATCTAAAGTTTGCAAGGCCAAATAAAAACCACCGAACTCTGAAGAATTCAAATATTTTCTGAATTTATCTGGATTTTTTTCAGTTGTTTAATACCAAAACAATTGTCCAGTCTGTATTCCTCATGAATGAGTTGTGGATATAATTCTTAGCATATTTAGAAGGATAAGATGAAGATAAATGGAAATTACAAGATATGTCCTTTGAATAAGTAAAACAGACACCACAGGGAAAAGACTGAAGGAAAAGAAGACAAACAGGATGCTCAACACTTTGGCAAGTAGAGGAAGTCGAAACTGCAGCGATTATCTCCTAGGACACACCATGAACAAAAAAACAAAACCTCCTAGGAAGAGGGAAGAATGGGGAACTGAGTATGCTAGAGGTCACACCATAAGTCTCATTCACACACCAACTCACACAGAGACTAAAATGCTGACAATTGCCTCTCAATAAAGCAGCTTTAGACTCAGACTTAGGAAACATTTGTGTGATTCAGTCACAGGGAAGAATTAAGGTATGTCATGACAAAGTTTCCCAAATGAGACACACCACTGACTAGGAAAAGGCCTTTTTATCCTCAAGCCCTCCAACTCTGGAGATTCTAATCACCATGGCCCTGAACCAACATAAACCTAAAACCTGACTGACAGGGTCTTGCAAAACCACATGCAGTTTTTTTCTCATTATATAGAAACAATTGTTTGGAAGCCAAGTACAGTCCTACAGAAAACACCTCACCACTGAGAATTAAAAGTTGTTTGGGGTTTTTTTATGCTTTTAATTAGGATCATAATTACCACTAGACCTATTAAGTCAGAATTTGAACAGGAGCTTAATCATCTTTAATGCAAATAATGGCATTAGTTAATGTTTTTCTTTCTAAAACTGAAAAAGAAACTGTTTCTTCTCCCTCCCTCTCTCCCCGCCTTTGAACAGAATGGGACATACATAAGAAAACATCTTTGTTGGATTCACAGGCAAACGGTATTGCCGTGAAATCTCAGTGAACGATGTGTTTTGTCAATATGTAACATATACAAAGGCACATCCCACAAATATGTTTACCTGACACATCCTATCAGATTTATATACTAAGGACCAAATCCTGGAATAGGAGTAAAAATAAAAATAGAGGAGCTTGGCCAGGAGGACAAAACTAGGGCAGCAGATGGAATCCACGTTATGGGCCATCCTTGCCACCACCATGGCACTGGGAGATACAGAGCCTGTGGCCTACATCCTCCCCCAGTCACCAAGAATCTTGAAGGAAAACTCAAGAATAATTGGATTTTGAGTTTTCAATGCCAGGATTCCACTTTTAGGTTTTACTCTGAAAAGACTGCAAGTTGATCATCAATTATTTAGACAATGACTGGGGACAGAGACTGCTTTTGCACTTATCAGATAATGGATGTGACCAAATTACAAATGACAGATAATGAATCTAGATGGCAGCTTTTTTCTTAGTCCATATACGTATCTCTTTTTATCCACACATTTTCATGCAGAAACCCCCCCCAAATTCTCAGAGTTATATGATGAAAAATTTTACCCTCCAGCCAGTTTCTGTACCATTAAAAACAAGTTATTGCGACTTATGAGGACCTCATACTTTCTGGAAGTAACCAAGTGTTCTAAACAGGGATGTTTCTGTTCCCACAGTTCTCCAAACATGAGCACACAATTGGCATTCAAGCCAATACAATAAGCATCCATACCATCAATTTATGGTAATAAATATGGATCCATCATCACAAATTGAGCAATTGTTCACAGAGATCACTGTGCCAAACTCCATTTATCTTGACAGTCTTTTTGTCTTTTAGCATTCCTCAATTAAACAGAGTACATAGGAAACAGCTCAATCCCACAGAACACCCAGAATTCCCACGGAAGGAAGTTAAACGATCAGCTTCACAAATACTCTGTCCTTCTTCCCAGAGCAGTTATAGAACAACATGAACTTTGAAAGTAAGAAGATAAAAACAAAAAGCTGGATGAGAGAAAATCAGAACTTCTTGTCAAGTGCAGCATTCTGCCCTGTTTGGACCAGGGTGCCAGGTCTGCAGTAACCTGGCCATTACCCCACCGTCTGCAACACGTGCTGCGGGGGTCCGTGCCCATGCTGGCAGGGTCAAGTGCAAACTCCGTAACCTCAAAAACCACGAGAACAACAGCTGGTCCTGCATGCAGCTGAACCTGAAGAACCATGAGGACATGAAGATAACATCTGGTCCTACAGGCAGCTGCTAGAGCCAGAGAACTAGAGAAATGAGAAAACAGAAATGGACTCACCCAATCTGCCGATTTGTGGAAGGTGCTTGTGTAATGACAGAACTGGACTGTGGAGATGGCATGGCTTGTTGAATCACAACGCTGGTATCGTGGTTTGGCATCCTTGTGTTTGTCAGCTGGTGAGATCCAGGTCCTGCCATTGCTCCTCCAACTGTGTTATGCATGGAGATATTCTGTGAAAAGAAGAGAAATGGGAGATGGTGGAAGAAAATTAAAAGAAATAAATGTCTTGGTTTTCTGTTCTGCAGGAACACAACTAGAAATCCAAAAGTATGAACAACTTGAAAAGTTACTGCTCTTGGTAAATCCCAAGTCACTAGATCTTGTTATAACCAACAACAATAAAGAAATGAAAAATAACTGGTTGTTTTCACAGGGCAATATAAATGGAAAAATACCTCAAGTTGACTAATCACTCTTCTGTGATTCTGTCTTGTGATTTATAATGGGGATATTTAGCACATATTTCTCCTAACTGAACACAATATGAGTGCAGGACACCTTGATTTACTGCAGGGGCTGTTTACTGTGTACTATGTCTGCTTAGACTGACAAGCAAATCAAATTTTACAGTCCCAAAGTAACAAACAGTACACAGTACGTCATGAAACAGCCATTTCTATTACCCTCCACATATTCTGTAGAGCAATAATATCCCAGAGGCTTAGAATAACATTGTATTTGCACATATATAACCTTTGCTTCAGGTAGCTCAGAGCTCTTAAAAAGTTCTTAAAAAAAAAAAAGAAGTTCACAGATAACTCATATCCACTGAGCAAACAAGCCATGAGAGACCAGGATACTACCACGGAAGGAATCATGGAATAAGACTTCTCTGCTGTTATGTCTGTACACATAACACACACTGCTGCTAAACCGCAGGGTTTGACTTGGCCCGTGTTTAAAAACAAACAAAACTCTCAAGCCAGAGATAAGTCACAGTGTATACATATGAAAAATATGGTAACCTTGAGAGCATTATTTTTCCTATCAGGCATCAACATGTGGATTGTTAGCAGCAAGAGGAAAAGAAACTTTCCATTGCCACCTCCTGCTAGGCTGAGGAAAACGTGAAAAAAACCACCCTTATAGGCACATCACCACCAAGATTCCCACAATCTGACCACTGCAATACTCAGGATTAAAAACCAAAGTTATATTTCATTCAAAATTCCAATTTATGAGTCAATTTGTCTAGGAAACACACAAACCCACCACAAAATATTGATAGATAAAGCTGGTGAGAACAGAAACTCAGAGTTGTGATCAAATGCGGAAAACAGAAGCAGCAGACATGATGTTGAATCCCAGACCTAAAAGAAAGATTGTTTTCTGAACCAAACCAAGAATAAACCCTTTAGATTATATTCCTCATAGGAACTGGAGAGCAAATAATCAGAGGACCTAGATTTGAAGGCATTAGCTGTCATCCCCTTATCTACCAAATTTTATATACTTCATGAGATTTCCCAAGATAGTGTGGACACAGGGATCTCTCTTTCTTTTACAGGAATCATTCCAGTCTTCATTCACACATAAAGAAGCAGAGGTGCTCCCTAGAGTTGCATGGTTAGACCACCTCACCTGGAATGAAGAAGACCCAGCTTTGAGTTCCTCTTCCAGTAAATAATGTACATATTACGCATCAGGTCTAGAAGCTCCTTATTTGCTTAAGTATTGACTTAAGCAGCATAAATTGCAAGAGGTAGCCACACCAAGGACCTTAACTGTAATATTTCACAGCACAGTAGTATGTCATGACCATCAGGCAATAACGTTAGAAATATGAAAACTTTTCCAAAAGAAGTTCTCCCTCATCTACCACATTCCTATTAAAATATCACTTCTTCAACAGTTTACTGGTTTCTGATGAAAGCCTTGTTCAGTTTAAAAAAAATTATGCAGCCAAATCTAGCTCAGGATTCAAACCTGCAATGGCTTTTTTGATCATTACAAGATTTTGCAAAAACAGATCTAATATCTATCCATGTACAGTAAATATTTTAATGCTATCACTTCCTAAAGTGATCTTTCAAGGAAACATATATGGCACCGTGAGTCCCTTCCCATGAGGCCTGGGAGGGTGGCAGGATGGAAATCCATCACAAGTTTTAGGCAAGTGGTACCCTGGCACTGGCCCAGATTTTTACTGGACTTTGCTGTCCTACGGCAGGGAAGAATTTGAAAATTTAATATCAGATTCCTGTGCTCCTAAATTCAGTATTCCCTTTTTCTTTTCCTTCTTCCATTTTCTCCTATAATTACAGAGCTCTCTAAAGTACAAACAGATGAATTATGACAGGTATGGAAAATTTTGTTTGCCCATAAGACATTGTAATTGTTATTTTACATGCGTAAACTTGCAACAGTGTTTCAAAATTTCAGCAATTTCTAATAAACTTCATCTTTTCAGAAAGTAGGCTGAATATGTGATGCATGGAAAGCAAAAGCAGAATGAAAACCTGTCAATGCTTTCAGATGTCCATTCTTCTCAGTAATGCAAGCTTTGTTACTGGGCAAGCGTATATTACACTGCCAAGTAAAAGCCTAAGGTTTCCCAACAAAATGTCAAAGTCAGCATGACTCTGACATTCATAAGTGAAAGGATTTGGCAATCTCAGAATAATTTACATCGGTGAGATGCTTGTGAATTTACAGAGAAGTTCAAGCAAGTTCATAAACGACAATACCTATGCTTTGAGAGACAGCAGGAAGGTAATGCACAATAGGTCTGACACTAAGCCTATCTGATCTCGTTGTGTGCATCATGACATGCAGAACGACTCTGCATCACCAGCACAGCAAGACTAGGCTCGTTGCGTGTGTTGCAGGCTGCCTTCAGAACTCCCAAAATGGTCTGGCTGTGTTGAGCTCTGCATCTGATGCTGAATGGATCTGGATAGGATATTAATGAGCTCCTTGCAGGCTTGACTTGGACCTCATAGAAACAGGAAAAATTCAGCAACATTGGCTGAAAATGAGACCTCCACTTTCTAGCTGCATTGTTGTTTAGTTAGTTAGTTGCTTCCAGCTCTATTTTTAAGGAGCTCTGCATGCTCTTCTACCAGGGATCCATGAATAACATCTCCTTTGACTCCCCCTTTCATTATCTTCCAGCTCTTAAGCCCAAGGGTAAGATTAGTTAATACTAGGTGTGGAGTTCCCAGCATTACAGCTCAGAGAAGTCTATGGGAGCAATGACACAGACTGGGCTCTTCTCTGCTTTTAACATTCCCAAGACCCATCCATATTCTGAGAGAATACGACACACACACACACAGAGTTTTCTCAGAGATCTTCTCAGCTGTGCTTCAGCCTTAGAAGAGGGCATATGAGCTCATTATTATTACCTATTTTATTAAACTGAACATAAGTGTTCACACAGGGACTAGGCCCCCCACATGTCAGGAGCTGTAGACACATAAAAGACATCCTCTGACCTTAAAATTAATTTAGTGAATCTAAATTAAGATCCAATATATGGAGAGGAATTTATATCCTTTAGGCCTACATTTCATCCTCACTAAAGCTTCCAGTCACTCCCACTGATGCAGAAACTAGGTTTATAAAGAAGAGCTTTCATAGAAATGCTCCCCTTGCCCATATGTTCACACAGTACTCTCCATCAATATTTAACATTCAAACAAATAAACCAAAAAGCAACAAGCCATATCCATAAATCGCTTTCAAATCAACATGCTCATTCTCAACCTTTCCAGTTGAAAGAGGAAAGTGTACAGATCATCATCAGCTTAACTTCCCAGTTACACTTCATTGCCCATTTTAGCTTCAGACTTTGAAGCAAACATTTGAGCATTTTTCTCCCACATGCAACCATTTAACTTTGGATGGGCAACACACTTCTTTTTTCTAAAGGCTAAAATCTTCTTGAAGTCATGCTTCCATGTTCTGGTGGAGAGGATTACACATCACTCCACAAGAACACACACCCTGTTGGCAAGCGTAGCAGAGAAATGACGGCTCTGCAGACACAGGCAAAATACACCCAGGCAGTCACCATTTCCCTTAATCCATGCTTCTTCCAGAGAAACACCCATCTGTGTTACACAGCACCACCTGTGTGACACATCACCATCTACTGAAGTCAATGCATGAAGACAAGTGGTCCATCCTTTATGATCTATCGTGATATACTGAGTTTCAAACTGTTTGTGGTTTTAAACTATAAGAGCTAGTTTCTGAACTGAAGTCTGTTTTTATTTTCCTATTATTATTTCTTAACTGTGAGGTTTAGTAAAAATTGCAAATACAGTTTTATACAAACTGCAGACTATTCAAGATTGTTCTATGTAAGCATTTAGATCAATAACCAGTTGTACAAAAAGGTATTTTGCAGACTCAAGTCAGAAGGTATTTGCCATGAAAAAAATGTAATAAAACTGCAATTAATTTAAACAAAAATCACTTTTTGCACATTTTTCTGTTTTCTGCAAAAAATCATTTAACTATATTTTTCCTGCAGAGTGACTTAAAATATTTTCACATAGTTCAAGAGAAAAGGCATTAACTTAAAAAAATTATAGAGAGAAATCAAATATACAACAGTATTTTAGAATTTATATAACCTGTCCTCTCAATGAATATATTTTAACAAGGACAAATATTCCAAGATGATACACATTTAAATGGCAGCTACATATGCACTTTTAAAAAGTGTACAGTAACATCTTGCCTGATTATTGAGATTATAGCTTCACAATATATAAAAAACACACAAGTGGAAGCCATCAGTGACACACTCACCCACTGCACATGCTGCTTACAAAACAAAAAAACCTGCTGGCTTAAAAACTTTGAAGACATAGTTGTAAAGAAAATTATACACTGAATGTGGCAAATAATGGCAGGCTTCAGAATTATTTTAATCATGTATAATCTCCATCAGAATTACTGAGCCTCTATGAATTCTCTCCTCACAGCGGAAGAAGATAATCTCAAAACAAAAGTTAGCAAGTCTCCCCAGAAACAGCACCAACTCATTTATTTTCTCATTTCTCAGATCAATGTGGAAGGAAAACACCCTCATACCAGCCCATCACGACTGTTTCACCTGTAACTGGCATGCAAAATCTGAACTGCCCTAAGCACAGAACCAAGCTTGTTGCCCACTCAAGGCCAACAAACACAGCAGGGGAACTAGGAAAGAAAACAGAGATTAAAAAATGAATCACATTACTAATGCAATTGTAGCTTTACAGGAAAAAGAAAGTCTATTATCAAGATTTAAATTTAAAAAAAAAAAAAGGAAAATGTTCCATTATGCAAGAGATGGGAGAGTGTAAACTTGGTGGAGACTGAAATGCAATACCCTTTCCTCATTTCTTTTTAAATTGTAACATCTGTAGAGCTAGAATGAGGAAAAGCACTACAGAAGAAAAAAAAGGTTAAAGGTACTGCTGGAAAATGCTGTGCAGTAACATCAAGCATAAGGACAAAGCACTAGGAAGATCTTATTGCAGACCGCTAAAATCCATTTAACCCCCTTACTTAGTGAGAGGTATGAAGTCACTGAATAAGGCTGACATATAAAAATACAGAACTGATGCCAAAGGATCTATTCCTCAAAACATTTCAAAGGAAGGCAAATGCTCACTTAACAGCTACCTGATAAAAATGGCATATTACAAGAAACAGCAGGCATGATATATCCCAGAATGGGGAAAGACTCTTCCCTGCCCCCAAACCCCATCCAAAATTGCCCCCTGAACTGGACCCAGACAGCTATCCACCCCATGCTGGAGACTGAAAGGGTGGGAGCAGTATGGGTATATCTGACTTCTTGAACCCCAGGCACCACTGCTCAGTCAAATGTTATCAACCTGATCTCCAAAGAGGTAAAAATGTAAAGAAAAATTAAACTCTTTACTCAAAAACGACAAGTAATGATAGGCAGATGGGGAAAGAAGGGAAACATTGCTGTCACTGAAATCATAAAGCTTTGAATCTGTACTTATCAGTCTCGGCCACTGGTTTCCAATTTTTTGGATCACAGACCTCTGTCAACCCTCTGAATTTCACACAGAGCACTCTGTGCTCTTATCATAAATTGTGTAATTAAGGCAAGATGGTTCCACAGAGCAGATGCAGATGACTTACCATAGCTTTGTGACCACCAGCAGTTCACAGACCAGAGTTTAACTGCCACCCAAATACTGCTTTGGAGCACCGTGACTAGAATTTGTTGAAAAAAATGGTAATGTTTCTAAAGGTATTTATGAACTTCAGTAGCCCCTGTCCTTTTTCCAAAATGTCTTCAGTCTTTTGGCACTTTAGTGAACAATTGTTGTTAATTAATAGATCAGACTTGTATACTGGGGCTGGCAGGAGCTTTGCAAAATTTTATTCTAGATACCTATGTTGGAACATGCAGGGAAACTTCCTTGTTGTTTTAAGTGAGGATGGATTATTCTTAAATGTAGACATGCTGGCTGCTCCTCAAGAGGTACAAACAAAAAAAACCAACAAAAAAAAAATAAAAGAACCTCATAAATAATCTTTTTATCCTGTTTTCTTTCAATAGCTGTAACTATTTATCAGAAAGACTTTCTGAGATACACCGAGTGATGCAAACCTCGTCTGCTAATCTCCAGCAAACTACATGGTGCTGCTAAGCAGCGTGGCACAAGACACAGGACAGACATATGAAGTGCTAAGCCAGGTATAAGCCATCTCAAGGCTCCAGCAGTCACCACCGTAACTCAGAGTCCAAAGGGCCTATTTAAGCACTACTAATCCTCTTAAGGCAGCTGCCTGAAGGGTGACAGCCCTGCACAAAATCTCCATAGTGCTGCTCGTGCTGCAGGCCAACCTCTGGCTGTCTCCACTGGGCCTCTGCCCCTCAGGCACCCAGAGAACACAGTCACCTCCTCCAGTCCCTTCCCCGCACCTTCCTGAGGAAATGCTCATGAATGTCTTCCACGGGCAAGTGAAGCCTCCCTGCCTGTCCTCCACTTTGGCTACTGGTTTAAGCAAATGCTCTGACTCCTCTGATATTATGAACAAAATGCAGGATACTTAAAATTTTTGGTCTTTTATCTTAATTTTTGTGACATGATCTAATTACAGTCATTCAGTGGTGCCCTCTAATTACCAGCAGAAATGAATACTGAAAGATGACCCTTGTCTTCCACCGTTCCCTCCCCTCGTCCCCCACTACCCTCCTCATGCCCTTTTCAGTATGTCTGTCCAGACTAAGCTTTTAACACATGAAGCCTTCTTTACATACACAGTAAGTAATATATGGTGTATAACAAAGGTACCCATGATAAACAATTTACTAGGGGAAAGGAAAAAAGTGATAAAAAGAACATATTTTAAAGGAGAAGGAAATTTTGGAAGACTGGTCTCACCAGAGTTTGAAAGGAAATAGCTTCTCTATGGGAAAAGATGACATCAGATTGCATGCTTATGTCTTGAAGTTTCCTACAGATATCTCCGATTTTTCCTCAGGGTTGCTTGTTTCATGCACAATTACTTGTCCAAGAGAGCCACTAAAGCAACGTAGAACAAAGAGCTTCTTCTGTTCAAGCAAAACCAGTAACACTAAGTGTGCAAAGACCAGTTTGGGTCGCTCAGGGTGTTTTACACTCCTAACACCACACTAAGTCCTGGTCATTGGGAGGCTGAAAAATAGAGGGAGCACAACCAGCTGCCTGGCTCTACTCAGTTCTGTCCTTCTTTATGCAAAAGCCATAAACTGACTATTTCGTTTCTTCTAAGTTGCCTATTGTGACATTTATAAACAGGAACCTGGCAGCATGTCAATGGTGCAAACTGATTTCCTTTTCTAAATACAATTTTAAAAAGCAAATAAACAAGGTTATGCCTGCTAATGAAACATTATATGCCATGCTGGATCTAGTTTTTCTCAAACGTATTCTCTAGAGCAGATGAAACACTAATAAAGACAAAACAACAACCCCTTTTACAAAACGTGTGTTTATAAGAAAATACATTCCCCATAGAACTTTGTCGAAGGCAAAACTGACTTTTATCTGTAATGTTGTCTTGGGGACAGAATTATGGTCCCACTAGATTGAAGTAAACAAGGGAGCTTGCCTTGAATCTCAAATGGAGAAGGGTTAGTAAGAAATTTGAAAAGAAGAAAAGAAATTCGCCAGGATACTTACTAGGTGTAATTCCTAAAGGCCTCAGTTGAAATCAAGGCCTTATTGTGCTAAAACCTGTATAGATACATTGATGGACTACACTTGCCCACAAGCCTTAGAGGCCAGAGACAAAACAAGGAAAGAGGAAAGAAGAAAGAGAGACAGTGATTTGTTCAGCCAAATACCAGGACTCAATGCAAGGGCTCTTTTCTCCCAGTTACAGTGCCTTATCCATTATTTTGCACTGTTTCTCTGCATCTAATACTTATCTATGAATTAAGAAACAAGGAAACTTTAAATAAATAAATAAAAACTCAAATAAATAGAATTATAAGTTCTACGTGAGTTTTTTCCAGCACTATCATTTCATTTCTCTAAATCAGACAGAATGCACATACTAAGTGGGTACTCAAAGAACCTTCTCAAAGTAGGTGCATGTCAACTTTTGCAGGACAAGCAATTAGACATCCAAAAGCAGCTGCCAGATCTGGAGGCCAGTCAGAGGGTAGTTGAAAACCTGGCTTTCCTTTCTTTATTGTAAGGAGTTTTGTTTTTATCCATCGTGAAACAGAAAGCTGGGGGGGGAGGGCGGCAATCCTCCAGGAATTGCTTTAAACAAGCCTTTGATACTGCTAACTGAAGGCACTAGGCTTTTCAGCATTATGCAAACCATTTATAATCTGCTAATACCAAATTCACAGAGACAGCACTTTGGCATTTAAATTTGTTATATTTTATTTAAAGCTTCTTTGAAATTCTCATCATTGATTTCACTGGCATAAGTTATTGGCATCATGCATGAGTTACAGCAGTGGCTGTTGACTGCATTCAATGACCAGAACATTTTTTAGACAGAGCAGTTGGTAAAGAGAGCAAAGATGGTAGCAACAAAACCGCCAGTGATTTTCCATTCAGGCAGTTTCAAGCAGAAAACCAGCAGGCTTAACTTTGCTGCTAAGAAGTCAAGTGGAAATGCTGCTACCCTGGTAATAAAATGCATCTCCTAAATATTTCTTTAACCCCAATCCACTGTGGCAGCTGTGTTGGGCCAGGCAGGCTAGTACTACATGGGGACTAAAACAAAAGGCCAGGAGAGGTCCGGGAGTCAGGGATAACGGTGGTCTCCAAAAGCACCCAGACAGACCGCTTGCTACATACAAGAGACCACAGGTTTCACCGGTGAAATGGGTTTTCAACTGAGCTGGTAGGAAAACAACTTTGATTGGTGAAAATCATACCAGGAACACCAGAACATCAAGTCAGGATCAATTAATTCACCAGGCCTCCTGGGAAGTAACCACAAAGGCAAGCATGCAGTTTGGCAGGATCCACAATGGCTTCAGTCGACTTTAGGTTGATGTTTTGGGAGTGGAGAGCTGGTTTAGTTTAAAACTTGGACTGAAAGAACTTAAATGGCATTAGGTACATCATTTGGAAGCATTCAGATAAAAATTAATAATTAATAATCTTTGTAGCTATAAGAGTTTAAAAAGAGTTTAGAAAGGCAAAGACTGTCTACACCGAAGGCAAAAAAGTTAAACACATTTCTAGCTAAGGGAAGTTCACTTCTACTGACTACAGCAACAGCTACAGATGAACATATATTACAAGAAAATGTTCCCTGAACCTCGAAGCTGATTAAGGAGCCTGGTTAAGCAGTTTGATTAAGGAGAAGCATGCTGCCCGTGTCCATTTCCTACCCGCAAGTGGCAGACAGGCAGGAAAAAACACTAACAAGACCAGGAATAAAAACACACTTGGAAGAAAAAGAAACGAACAGTGGTCCTTCTTCAAGAAATGGAGTTGACCATCCATTGATGAAGGCATGAGACTTTGGTCTTAAAACACAGATGGAGGTCTCTGGAAAAAGAGCTATTGTTAATGGGAAAAATAACAAGTAAGCTGATGTGGATCTTGGACATACAACTTCCCAGGACTGGGACAGCAGAAGAGATCAGAAATATAACTCCTTGGGCTCCAGAGGTGTTCTGCAGGTCGCGTGTACTGGGAACAGCACAGCCATCCTTTTCCTCGCTTTGCTACTGATTTGCTGCATTTAGTGTCATGACTTTGAGCAAATTACTTCACATTCTTCTGCCTTACGTGTAAAACAGGACAAATACTTTCAACAAGTATAGAGTGCTTGGAAGTGACAAGAAGGGAATAGCTTTTAGAGACAACACGGTATACCTAGGAAGGCAATGTACCACAGCAGTGACAGAGCAGGAGAGGGTTTTTGGTAAGAGAAAAGGGACCTTAGAGTAGCATGCATTTCAACCTCAAGAAATTACAAGAGATCATAACCAAGATACTTTAACCGATACAGAAAATAGTTATATGGTGAATACCGTTAGAAGAATTGCAAGACAAAATAACAGGTCTTTGATAGGTGGAAACATGAGGGCAGAGAAGGACATGTAAATCAGTAAAAGAGAATAATGACTGCATACTCAAGTCCAGAAAGTCCAGATAGCATTGCAGAATCTATTCTTCAGAGAAGGGAAGCTCATTGTCTGCAGAAAATTGGATCCAATTAAAGCATTCCTGACTGTACATCCAAATATGGGCACTAAAAATCGTAAGCCATTTCACAAGAGTCAAGCTAAAAATCTTACAGAGGTTATATGGTGGTGGCGGTGGTGAAGGGAATGAATTCTCAGTTGTAAAAGCAGGATATGTTTGTCTCAGTTTCTTTTCTGATTGGAGTAAATGGAAAGAAAAACAAGCTTCACTATATTTGATAATGCTACCAGACAATCATCCAGATGCACATGCTTCCAGTCAAACTAATTAAATGTGGTGTGGAGCCATCCTGGGGAAATTACATATGATTCCTTCAGAGTATCACATGCTTCTGAAATGCCTTGGCGAAGCTCTCACTCCATCTGAGGAGCCACAATGCTCCTTTTCCTAACTAATAAATAATTGGTCCTCCTGTATAATGGTGTGACCCAGCCAGATGGATAACTTCAAGGAGGCAAAACACAATTCAGGCAGAAGTTTCGGCTAAGCCATGAATGAAACAGGGCAGGCAGGCATCCTTGAGGAACAACCTAGCTGCACATGGAGAACTGTAATTCTGAGTGCTCTCCTCCAAACAGCAGCTTTTGCCTACAAAGTGGGTGTCAATGGGATGTTTACAACCTAAGCAACTTTACACCTGAAAGTTGAAGGACAGAGGAGAGGGTCATGAATACCAGCCTGGTACAAGTAGCACCAGGATCTTGTTCTCCAGAGCAATTAGCTCTTGGATATTGGCATTAAAAAAGAGCAATACTACACTTGAACACAGTAATAACACTGCTCATTTTAAACCCACCTAACTTACAGTTAGGATGGAAGCTTTTACTACACAAGACTCAAAATACAGCAGCCATGGAGTCCAGAAAGTTCTCTCTGGTTTTTCTTCATCATAAGAAGAAATGGACTGTGCTTTGGAAATCCATTGGATCACACTGTCTAATAACAAGGAAATAGGTTTTTCAGTAAGATAGTGCTCTGAACATGAATCTGTACACTTTTTTAGACTTTCTGCTAGATCTCTAGGAAAATTACAGTAGCAACTCCTGTAAACAAACAGTATTTTAAAGACTTAAGCTGAAGATAGCTGCTAAATAGCATAACCGTCAGCATTCCAGCTAATTATATAGAGGAAGGCAATACAACCCCTATATGATACTCTAAAAGCCATCTCCCAAACATTTCACAACTGAATGCTTGAACTGTTTCATATATTTGCTGCAAATTTTCATATTTGAGACCAAAGGCTGAAAAGCCAGTACTGTTTGTGTCTCAATGGAAGGTCTCCTTCAAAGCACGGGGCATCATCTCACATTTCTGGCCTATAGCTGTGAAAGGGTTTGCAAAGCTGAATCCAGTGAGTCTGGATTGCTAGAGCTGGTCCAGAGTTACACGTTTTCAAATGATCTAAACAAGAAAGCTGGTACGTTCATCTGGATTTACTAATTGTGTCCCATGTAATAAGACCAGAAATTTTAATTCTCTCAACAAGATTTATTAGTTATCGGCAGAGATACATATGGAAGTTTAGCATCCAGAGAAAAGCTATTCAACAGAGAAAGAAAGAAAAAAAAGTAAACTCAATGAGGTTAAAAGCAAAAAAAATGAATAAAGATTTGTGTGATAGTAGAGAATATACTTTACTGTTCTCTTAGATTATTTGCTTTAAGGCAGAAATACGATAGTCTGAATTTTAATAAGATATGGTAAAGTCTGTGATGTAGGGAGTCCAAAATGATTATTCTTCCTTCAAAGAGGACAGACAACGTACTATCCTACAATACTTGGTCTGTCTCTTCTTACAGTAAACATTGCTCCTGGAGAGGGGCTGACCTTGCCAGCCAATTACATTATGCTAATTTGTCTGTTACTATAACTCCTACAGAGGCATTCACAGCTCAGAGCAGGACAGAGATTTATATTGTGTCTTCCACGCTGCAGGCTGTGGACGTTAATCTTTCTCCCTCCTTCCAGTTACAACTCTACATGGAGATATCTACATGCAGTGCCACTGCACATTGAAAGAGACAGTTACTGCCGGCTTTATTCAACGTAGAAGACAAGCCGTGGTCCTACTTTGCCCTTTTAATAAGTGTCACTCTATCTCAGAAAGCATATGCTTGGTAACAGCTGTTTTCCTATGCAAACATATGGTTTCTCATATGCTTTTGAAAACGCCACAGGAATGCATTCGCTTGCTAGATGCTAGTGCCGTGTCACTACATCAAGTAACAAAATCATCAAAAGGAACTGCAATAGCTTTCTATGCTATACTCATGTATTGTAAAAGTACTGGTTTTTTTAAAGCAAAAAAAAATTATCCAGCTGAAAAGATTTTATGTAAAAATAGGGGTCACAATTTAGAAGTTATGTGCACTACAGGATTATTTGAAGATGGGATCAAAACATTGGTCTTCTGCAGACATATAGGAAACCGCATGCTTCACACAAGCAGTTTATAGTCCACACTGCTTCACGAAAATAAAAGCTCATGAGACCTGGCTCTTCTAACTGCTGGAAAGACCAGAAGCTTCCCTAGCATCTTTCAGTTCAGATTTGATAAACAGGGTATCAAAAACAATTGAGTCACAGCAGTTTATAATAAACTACAGTCCATCAAGTAAACCACAATATTGACCTTTACATGCTTCTTTCCCTCCTTTCATAATATTTAGGGCAAGTTAAGAGTATCCACACAGACAGTCACATGTCAGAGGAGAGAGCAAGTAGCTAATTTGTTGGGCTACTTTAACTCAGATGTGCTCAGTCTAGGGTCAGGTTAAACTGAAAGCTAAATATTTGGGTGAATAAAAGTTCTGGCTGTGGTTTTGAAACCGATTTCAACATCAACTGACATAGAAACTGACATAAAAATGCAGGAAGTTTTCCAAGTGTTACAAAGACAGGGAAGTTACAGATCAGCAGAAAAACAAGAAAAATACCAGAACATGGCTTATGACAAGGTCTTACAGAAATTTCCCTTTGGCTCGAAAGTAATTCCACTGGAATATTTGTAGAAAATAAAGAAAAAATTATATTCCATCCAGTTTATGCTCTAATATCAACATAATCAAGAAAATCACCCAACATTACTGCAAGACCTTCTGACACCAGTATCTCTAGGTGGTATTCCAACACTTCTCAAAAAATTTTACACCTGTGTCTTTATGGTGGTTAAACACAGGGTCACACCAAACAATCCCCCGTCACACTGAAACGTTAATGTTTTATTACCTATTAACAGCAAGAGGGCACACAGAAGTCCACACAAACCTGTATCACTGACTTTACGATTTCCAGCAGATCAGGTTGCGCTGCCGCCTGCAGTGAATGCCCTGTGCCACAGGCTGACTTTTAAGAAGGTGCTTAAGCACATGATGCAAAGAGGTCAGGAAAGCCGATGAACAGCAAGAGCTGGTGAAACTCCTGTGACAGCTTGAGGTATGGCCCTCAGGCATCCGGTGGGCCCCTTCTGGGTTACGATTCTCTCCTCGAAGTCTCTGAAAGGTAACACTTGCCTGGTGGGCACACAGGTCACTATGAGGATCTCGCATTTTGCAAACTACTGGCAGATGTGCAATAAACCCACGCTGACCTTTCTAAATGCAAGCAGCAGCCAAAGACTTAATAAGATGCCCTAGGCACAGGAGATGTAGGAAAACAGGTTGATTGCTTGTGCAAGTGTTTCTACCAGCTAGGAACTAATGCACCAGGGACAAAACTAAAACGCCCTCAGAGGAGACTAATACAGGATGTTTTACTGGGAACACAAGGGTCTGTGCCTGAAAATGATACAAGCCAAGGGAATAGAAATATACCCTTACCTGACAAAAAGATGCTTTGCAGTCATCAGATAGAGGTACAGCATTGTTAGTCTGGTTAGACTCCACAAGGAAATTATGAAACTAACTTTCAATAACACCTTCTTAATAGTGCCCAGGGCTCTCAATCTCAGAAGGTAGCTGGCTGGGAACATCTTTTGCCTAAGGTGACTCTTTCAAGCTCAAATGAATAGGAAGGTCAAAAAGCCAAGACTTTGTGTCACTGAGACAAAGAGTCCATACGTGGCACTGATCAGATCTGCAACCTACAGCACAGAAAGATCCACCATGAAATCAGATTTGCTTCTTTTTCTGTTCAGAGATTCAGAAGGAAGGAAGGAGAAGAAAGGATAAAATCAGGTATAGGCTACCACTCCAGTTCTTCACCAGAAAAAGAAGAAAAGGTTAATTTACAAATGAATGTCCAGTCTTTCCAAATGTGTAGTATTTTCATAAAGCACAATAGTGTGAGAAGACTGAAACGTACATGCAGCAAAAATGAAATCAACTGTTCAATGTATCATTCAGCACATAGCATATAAAAATCAATAAAAATATTTATAGTATTATATTGTTCACCTGCATTTCTCTTCAGGATCAGAACTGGCTTTTCCATGAAGCCAGTTAATTTGCTCATAATGATCAACACATGATATATTTCTGAAGTCTCCAAAATTTAATTTTCTATTCATTTTCCAGCTGATGAACAAAAGGAAACTGCTCTTCCTGCATAATTAACTTAGCTTATACTCCTATAATGAATGGTATATACAAGGCTATATCTGTACTAGCTCTATGACGAAGTATCATCTATGACCTTGTTATGCATGTAGAAGAAAAGATATTATAAAAACCACCAAAAATCACACTGCGTATTCCAGAAAATACAGCAAAAATGACCTCACACTAGAGGTGATCTAAGATTACTTTATTTTGCATACAGATATCCATTGTATTAAGCAATATTTTCAAAAGATGTAGTAAAAGGAGAGGGCAGTGTGAAAATATATTTAGGCTTTATCTTTCCAATTAGTATAGTGGATTTACATGGGCAAAATTGGTCTCTTTGTGAAGTTTTAAGAATTTCTCCATTGCAAGTGTAGTTTCTGATTATTTCCTTTATTAACTATTACTGGCAGAAGCTTATCTGCTTGACAGGAGAAGGAGCATTCAAAATTACCAGAGCACCACATTGCTCTACAGCCCAAAAAGTGTGAGGGTGTCTAGCTGGCAGAGCTCTTGGAAGTGACAGGGATCCAACCCAGACAATGTCTGTACAGACAGCACTTCAGGTTCCTTGGTCACTCAGCTCTTTCACACTGTATTAATGGTCTTTGAATGCATCAACTCTGGAACAAGCAGAATAATTTTTTTATTTTCCTGGAAAACTTGTTGTGGTATTAGGTTAGTAATTTAATCTTGTTGGCAATATAATAGTTGTGGCATAATCCCTCATGTTATAAAAGTAATTGCCATAATCATAAGATTCATTCAATTATTTCTTTTTCTGCATCGCAGCTGCAGTGGCTTCCCACTACCAACCTGCTGTCCTGTCACTGATGAGACGAGAAGGGGCAGAAAGCAGAGCTCACAAAACACTACTACATCCCATCCCTTTCCCTTGCCTAACAGCAAGTGACTCCCCATCCCAGTTAATAAAGAGCTCCTTGTGCCTCCATTATGCAGTGTAATCTTTAAAAGATTACATTCTCATTTGGGAATGAGCCAAGAGCCAGTGGGAAATTCTCTAGTAAATTGGATAGGGAGACAACAATATGAAGGGCAGCTGGATGGAAGCACATTTTTTTCAGGGCATTCCTATTCCTGGGGCCCTCTGGCATTGTTAGAAGTCCTGCAGTCTCGGCTTTTTTCACTGCTCTGTTGTCAGGATAATGCTTTTCAAGAAGAAGGGGATACAGATTAGCTGGTTTGAAGATGGAATGTGAGGAAACGAATATTGAAAACTAGTAAGAAAAGGAGAAAGCCCAATTTCTTTTAAGTCGTACCACCTTACATAAAAACAAGGGAAGAGCACTTTGGTTTAAAACACCATATTAAGTGTATCAACTGCGATAGTAAAATATGCTTTTTTTCTTCCCCAGCTGTCATCAAGAAGGCAATTTGAGCACTGCATCACTAACAGCTTATTAAGAAGTATTTTGAAAGTAACATTTCCCTCACTGACTCTTTCCCCTTGCCTGCACCTTCCAACAGATGCATTTGCTCTGTGGAATCTATTTTCCACCCCACCCTACCTGTGATCCAGGATGGAGAAAACCAGAACAACACAGGGCAGGCAGCCCTATCCCATTTCTCCCTGCATATGGAAGGCTGTAAGCGAATGAGAAAGGCAACTGGATTTTTTGTTGTGGTTTTTCTTTTTCTTTGGGATTCTTTTTTACAGGGCGAGTTGGTTGGGTTGGTTGATTTTGGGGTGGGGTATGGGTTTTGCTTGTTGTTTTCTGGTTTGGGGCTTTTTAGTTTGTTTTTTTTTTTAACATATATACACACTTTTATTTTTCTTTAAAGTATTTTCTTAGAAATCACACAGATTTATGTATCCAGAAGACTGGATAGCTGACTCATGTACATTTGGTCAATAATGGCATACATATACTATCATCTCAGTACTACATTTAATTAGAAAATACAGAAATCTCATAACAAAAAAAAAAAGAAAAAGCTGTAGCAAAAGCCTTTTTTTTCTTAAGTAGCAGACTTTTTCCTCCAGAAAAATAAGTTTTTAATCATAACATGAAATTATGATCACTATTCTCTTTCAAGTAACATAATTATTTATTAGGAAGAAGTAGAGGAATAGTTCTCACAGAAGGGTGTCAGATTTGATTTACCCTTAAATTTCTGTTTATCCAACTACAACTTTCTTCATCTGCAGGACTCAACTAACAATAGTTACCTATTGTTAGTCCATGGGAGGCAGTAGTTAAAACACATTAAAACAGAGGATTGTTTGCAATTTAAAATCTTGGTGTTGGGAAGTCCTGATTCAGCAAACTATCTCTCTTCAGCAAACCCCTGCACACATGCTTGAAGTTAACCGCATGTTTAAGAGCTATTGAAGTTCATGGACTTTGGCCTCATTTCAGAAAATCAGTTATACACACATTTAACTGGCTGAGATGGATGAAGCAAAGAAAAGAAGTTTGGATATAAGAGGTGCACCTGAAAAAGATTCCAGCCACACAATAATCCACAAAATAAGAACTTATGTGCAGAGGTGTAATACACGTAATAGTTTTCCTGGTTTTCCTGAAACATATATGTTGGCATTTACACTTGCATGAGTTTACTGTGTTGGAAAAAAATGGCTTAAATGGGAGAGAACTGTGGTAACTTTGTCATTGCAGGAACAGGCCTTATACAGATGTATCCTTCCCAAGGGACATACACAGAGATCTCAGAGATAAGACTGGATTGTGATGAGAGAAATAATATTTTTTAAGGACTATAAAGAAAGCAGAAACAAGAACATCCAGACTGACTTTCCTTTCCGCTTTTTCAGGGAAAAAACTATTCTAATACCCAGCATTAACTGAGCACCTTCATGTCTCCTCTTCTCTTGTACAGCCACATCCCTTGACATCTCACTTAAACATTGAGCAGAGAAACTAATTCCATTTCCTTGGGTTGGAGGTGGAGGGGCAGGACGGGTGTGGTGGAGAGAAAAGCAAATTTTACTTTTCGCTCTCATCTATTTCTGGTCCTCCAATTCTGCTAAAAAGTACATCACAGGAATATTTTAATATCCCACCTCTCAGAAAACAAAGAACTGTCTTTTTAATGTCTGCCTCATGCAAGTGCTGCTTTTTCACTCTTTCTCTCTCATTCGAACAGCCTGATGGAAGCTTCCCTCAGCTTTCGTCATGCTAAGTAATACTACTTTTCTTCTGTGTGAATTTTCCTTTCCATTTTCCTCACCAACTCTGACCTGGGGCAGGAATAAGTACTTTATATAAATAAAAAAGAAAGGTACTTTTCTTCCTTTCATTTCTTGCTACCCTTTATCAATACTTTCCTGTCTTCCTTCTTTCTCTCCCCTCTAGATATAGAGAGGACTCTTCCAACACAAAGGAGGAGGGACTGCCAAGGTACCTTATTTTTATTTCTTCCTTGATAGGAGATGAAAAGGTAGGCCTAGGACAAAAACAAGCTGCCAGATAGCAGCCCAGACAACCTGCAGATTTCACCCTTCCCTCTAGGTGTCATGTCTCAGTGTCAGTCACGAAGCCGAAAGCCAGCTCCCTTTCTGTGCCTGCTTTGAATTTCCCTCGTCCACAAACAGGGAGAAAATACTGCCATCCCACACACACATCTCAGGTGAGGGAGGAAGGGGAGGAGGAGTAAATATCTCTCAGTGTAGGAGGGGAAGCCACACTGGCCTCACCCACACACAGCCTCTGTTGAGAATGAGCTCAGAGACTCAACAAACCACCACAGAGAACTTCTAGCATTTATTGAAAGGTGCTGTGGCACCTCCCTGTCACATGCATCATGCTTACAGGCTACACAGATTAGACTTTAACATTGTACCTTAACGGTTCTTTACCATAATTTCTTTTGCAGATGTCTTTTATTTAGAAAGGGAATTTCTAACCTTCAATAAGAAATATTGGAGCAAGCTTACAACTAATGAAGAGGGAGAATACCAGGCCTACATGACAAGCCAACAAATTTCCATAAATGCTACATTGTAAATATTTACTGACACTTGCAGAAAAAAAAATTAGCAGAACCTTCAGAAAACAAATTTCCAAATAAAAAATAGCATAAAATCAAAAGGGGTACTAGTCATTTTCTAGAATTCCAAATAAAGAAAAAAAAGTACTTCTCCAGGCTCACAATGATTTTCCTATCCCCATTAAGCATATTTTTCCATCAAGAAGATTTCTCTTAATAATAGTATGCCACAGAGGATCATTAGGCAGGAAAAACGGGTCAGAGCAAGGATAACAAAGATAAAAAGAAAACTGCTGAGAGTTCACCTCTGCTGTTTATTTTGAGGCACACTTAAGATTTGAGTCGGACAATCCTAATTGTATTCAAAGATTTAGTTCTCTAAAGAACATAAACAAAACTAGCAAGGGGTATCTGCCAGAATAAAGCTTTCTTCATAATCAGAGAGTAAGGTCAGCTTTTGTTTGTTCTTTTATATGATAATCTCAACTCCTCTGTGTTGACTTTTAAATTTTTTTAAAAGGAGAAAATAAGTATCTGAAGACTAATGGCCTATTTCTGCGGGGGCAGCTCTTTCAACGTGCTCTCATATTTTCTAGCTTCTTTTGGCCGTGCTTTCCTTATCAAGTATTTTAAAGGTTTTACACCTAATCTAGGTTAGCATGCTCTGGTTAGCAGCTTGTATCCATTGAAAGGCAAGGCAATAATCCATCTAGTTTTAGGGCTTTTTCATAGCACTGATGCAGAGCTGTGTCAATTTTAATGTCATGCTATGGAGAGTGCATGTAGCTCTCTCCACTTTAGAGGATTAAAAGTGACCTCTCTTACCAAAATCAATAAGGGCAGCTTGCTGTGACTAATAGGTTGTAGAAATTCAAAAGAGACGGTTTGTAACACTGAGTTCATTCTCCCCATGTCTCTCCCCACTCAGCCCCAGACTGGCTGGCAGAGCTGCACTTTGACATGTACATTCACATGGCAAGCTGATGTCTGTTCCCTTCCCAGAGACCAGACCCAGCCACACACAGCTTACTCACATTTCAGGGAAGAAAAAAGCTGATATTTATTTGATAAGAGTGGACTTGGCAACTTCTGTAGAGAAGCATGTGAGAGAGAAACCAGAATAAGGAAACAGTTAACTTGTATGGTTTTTACCTCCCTAGTATGTTTTTTTAAAGGCCCTATTTTCACATATTAACAGGGCATCAACAGCTACCCAGACACTTCACATCACTTCATGACCACAGCTGGGCTTTTTCTAGTCTCTGAGCAAAGGCTTTTTCTCCCTTCAGATCTTTGCCTAGTTGTAATAGCTTAAAAATTTAAATTCCATTAAAGTCAATGAAACTGCCCCAGAGATGTATGAGGCTATAGATCCCACTGTAGCGTCCATTACCTGCCATGTAACCAGTTGTTCTGGCTTCTCTCTTCTCTCCAGTATTCCTTTTGTTACTCTGAAGTAATCAGATTTAAAAGTTACGTTTGGGGGCTTTTACAAACACAGTAATTTTGCACACTACTGGAAATCAGACATGCTACACTGTGCACACAACTGGTGTAAAGCGAGTTTTCAGTTTTTCAGTTTCACATTTTGTAAGCCTAGAGAACACCAGCAACTCAGATGTGGAACTCCTACCTTATGGTGAAAATACCCTTACTCTCCTGGATGTCTCTGACTTCCAATTTATCCTGCTTGAAGTACAAATTAAAAATCCTTACCCACAGTTCGTAGCTTGTGGACATTTTCTCCACCTAACAATCACCATCATTGTCTTCATGCCAAAAAAACAAGACTTGCCTTGGGGGAGCAAGGGAGAAAAGAGGCTGAAGTTGTGGGAGGAACCCAACTGTAAAGGTTTAGGAGTCCCTACGGAGGTTTATAAATAGTTGACTGCCATGTGCAAAATGTGAAAGAAATCCAGTCAGCAAAAGAGCTGTTGCTGTTTTGAAATGTTCTAACTATGTCCATTTAGGCAGTAGACAGTGCTATAAACAAAAAATAAATCAAGAAATTATTAGCATTTGAATTTTGGCAAGATAATAAAATGTGTAGGGGTATAATCAGCAAATAATAGGAAAGATCTGCAAGCAAACCCACCAATTAATGATAAATAGGACTTGGCACAGGATAACTTCACCAATGTGGATCTCATTAGATGGCTGTGGAACCTGTTCCTGCAGCAGCCCTCTCCGAGTGAGGGAAAGGTGAGGTAACTGAAATGTCAGCACACCCAACCCTCGCGGTTCTTGGGCTCCGGGATTGTAACCACCTGGGCCAAAATAACAACCTTATGCTGCCGTGAAGGCCATGCCACGGTGCCCCAGTCTTTAACCATAGGTTTCCTTGTCTCAGCTTTTGGACCTTTGCTCTGCAGTTCCCTCTCAAGAAAGGTGACTGAAAACACACAGCTTCACTCACTCTGGAGAGAAAGAATCCCTCTTTCCCCTGTTCACGTTACTTTATTAACAATACCTCTTATAGAAGGAAATTCCCCCAAGCAAGCAGTATCACTTAAACAGATAAATAACCCGCACACCAGGCAAGGGGGAAGGGAGAGGGGGAAGAGACTCTGCCCTATTAGACTAGAAACAGACACACCATGTTAATACAAAGGATCAGCATATGGTTCTAATAGGCTTTCTTAAAATGATTTATCAGCTGTGATTAAGCCCTCGACCAGCACGTCTATCTTCATAAATAAAGGAAAAGTGCACCTTGCTCTGAAATGTATCAGCAGTATCTTATTACCCACCCAACCCTATAGGCTGCAGTCCACTCTGGAGAGCAAAGAGCTCGTGTTTAATAGCTGAGTGTACACTCTAAAGAGACTGCCAGGATTTAAGGGCTTTACCTAACAGATAGGCTTATAAAAATGCCACTACAGGAAAGGTTTATCCCTTTTTCGTGTGCCATCCAGTCCATGCTGCTGAAATCTGAACTGGTAAGAAGAAAGCTTTGCCATTAAAAACATTCCTAGGAAGAACAAGGCAAAAGGCACAACTACGCCATGCTGCTGTGAAAGAAATGTCAGAACGAAATCAGGTAGGCCTCATTTTTTTGGGGGTAGCCAAAATATGCAAAATACAACAAACCCACAAACATTACAAAAGAGTGACTCAACTTCTGTGGGACACAGACAATAATGAGAAGAAGGAAAGTGGACTGTCCTGACTGAGGTCTGTGGGATGATTCATCAGCTGGAATTCAGAAGAACATGAAAGGATGATGGTTAGGGAGGTTTAGCTCAGTCAAAAACGTATGCCCTCAAGAATTGCCTTTCTGCATGATACAGGCACTTACTGCTGGAAAAACATTCAGGTCTTCTCTTCAAGTATGAGGATCTAAACCCATAAATCCATTCAAAAGTCCATTTCTACAGAAGATGAGATAGACCTACCTGAAAGCAGAAGATGAGATGCTATACCACCAGGAACAAGCCCAAATTAAAGCCTATTCCTGTGAATATTTCTGTAAGGTCATGTCACGAACAGTTTTGTCTTGACAGCTGTCCAGCACCATTATGCGGAACCTGTCCCTTTTGTAACACGGTTCACTGTGGCAACTAAGAACCTGGAGATAGATACAAGCTTGAACCAGGGATCAAAAAAGCCAGGGGACTGAAGTGCCAAGTGTAGAGCTGCCATATAAAATACAACATACCACCACATGTCTACCATGAAATTTCCGAATGTTAAGAAGTTGAATTCCAGCAAGCCTACCCATCTGGAGAGAGGAGGAGAGCATTCTTCCTCTCTTTAGCAACACTGAACAACAGCTGATAAATCTTTGACACACATGGTCTGTGGGATGCCCTATGCTGAGACCAAGGAGATGTGGAATCAATCCGAGGCTCTGCCACAGACTTCCTGTGCAATTTTCAGCATGTCACTTGAGCCCAGAGCCTTTGTGGTAGCTCTCTGATTTACTCCTGCTTTGTTTCAGTGACAGCAAGGAGTCAAAATGCTTTTGAGTGTATCTATCAATCTTTTGGGGCCACACTGCTGAAGATATTTAGGAACCAGAAGAGACAGAAAGCTGCTCGCTTGGCAGAACGGTGGTGAGGACCCAGATGCCCTGCAATTTTCACTCCATGTATGTGATTCCTTTAGGAGCTTGGTATCACACTACAAAGGAACTTCTTTGGAAAGCAACATCCTCTAGAATCTGTTTTTCCTTAGAAAATAAGAGACAACACATTTACCTTCTTCATAGGAATGCTGCAGAAATTAATTTAATTAAGAAAAAGGGGTTGTTACAAGCAAAAAAAATGAACCCAAAAAGCAGATTAATAACCTTATGCAATTAATACACATGAAAACCTGGAAAAAGCCTCAGAAAAACTCTGATACAGAGTTACAATGTATCTTTCCAGTGCTGCAATGCCTTGTGCAGAAAAAATGCTATGGTGTGAGGATGCTTACATTTTCACAGATACAGATGTTACACTTAGAGTATAGGAACTATTATACTGAAATCTTTGAACGTGGGGTCATATTCTGGAGTTTGAATTTAAGAGTTTTGAGTTATCACCTTGACAACAGCTTAACTGACTGATAAAGTAACAGCTTGAAGTTATTACAATATCTGCAACAATGGCACCCTGGCCCTTAAGCACTGTATTAACCTAAACAACTCCTAGTCTTACTTTGCGTCTACTATAACATATTCTACCAGCACACTGCTCTTCTCCAGGACCCCACTGGGGTTTCACAGTACTCACAAGGGAAAACCAGGGCTAATATTTCACCCATCAGCCAACCACAAAAATCATCCCTGTTCTCCTCTTTCACCAACAGAGTGCGTTGCCAACATTACCATATAGACCATTAGCATTACAATACAGGCCTCTAAAACCCAAACGCTTATAAAGTGTGCTTTATCAACACACAAATTTTTTTTCTTTTCACAGAGGGGTACGGTATCACCCTTTCCTGGCTAAGGGCTCCATTTACTGCACTGCTAGTTTCAGCTGCTGTAATGTCAACTATTAAATACAAGCAAAACCCATCATGATTTTTCTGCATTACTTTTCAGAAGAGGGGAAAACCCATGGGCTACATATGCATTGCATAAAATTTAAACAAGGCATGGAAATTAAGTTAATTTTTTCACCAAACTATACTACTCTAGAGACAGATTCTATCATTTACAGCTTGCTTTGAATTATATCGTCTTCCCTATACTCATAGGCTACAGCACCAATCTATGACATTCAGAAAATATTTGCAAGAATTCTCTTCTCGGGGTCAGAGAGTCACTGAGTTCAGCATGAAGTAGTGAGGTGGTATAAGCTAGACAACTGTATTTTATCTACCTTCTTATGCTGATACACAAATGTGTACACAACGTAGAAGGAGAACCTAGAAGGTACAAACCAAATAGATGTCTTTCAAACACACAAAAGGGACTGTAGCATCATCCCTTGCTTACCTGGATACTCAGGCTTTTTAATCCTTCTGTAGACTGCAAATATTCAACAACCAAAGGCTCTGTATTTGGTTTTGTTCTTTTTCTTTACTGGATCACTTTAATTTGCTATTGCTTTTCTAGCAGTGAGGTGCCTGCCTTGGGATAGTATACTTAGGACAGGAATATAAAGCCACATAGAGGACTTGCTACCCATGAGTTTCCTGAACTGACACTGAACAACCCACATTAAAACCAAGCTATAATGGAGAATAGCCATTTCCCTGTCCCATTTGCATAATTTACATATTATATTGCAGCACTCAACACTGGTTAGAAGATTTCAAAGTTTCAGGATAAGTCCCAGGAAGTGATGCATCCAAATTCTAGCATAGCAGAATGTGATTTTTAAAATGCCCTCATGTTGAAAATATTCTACTCACTATTTGTAGATGCTATTTGATGCAATACTCTACTTGCTACACTCAGCACATTCCCACTCTTTCTCATTTCATGCAGGGAGGTCAGGCTAGATGCATTTTAATGAAGCAGGTCCAATTAGTTACTCAGAAACAGATCCTGACTCTTCCCATCTTTGACATTACCCTCTCAGCCCCAACTCAATGCTCAAAACAAGACATGACAGCAGGCCCTATCCAGTAGCAGCAAAGGTCATGTGTTTGCAATTATAACCCATTACAAATGCTTTGGATACTTAATGTTCCAAGCAGTGTAAATGTAAAACTTGCAGCTAGTGGGCTAAGATGGTCTTCTGATCTGTCAGCACTACCTGCCTTGTTGAGTTGGGTTGTAAACTTGGTCTGGGTTCGAGCTGTCAATTGCTGTCTGCCTCAAGAGCCCAAGAACTTTAATATTTACATTTTTGCAAGTAGAAATATGAGTATGCTTTTAGTTGTGTTAATTTTGGTGGTGAATTTGGCAGGGAGGATGCTTGTTTCAGGAAGAGTGCCATCAAGAGGATGGCACTCTCTTTCTCATAAGTTTATCCATATGCTTATTACTGATCTACAGCATTCCTGGCATTTAGGGAGCAGGCCTTTCTCAAGCAGAGACCTCCAGCTAATACTGGATGGTATAGGCAGCAGAGGAGCCAAGACAAACTGACAATATCACTTCCATTTATAGCTTTATTTTTCTCACTTCAGGTTCTGGAGGTCATCATCATCATCATTATTGTTCCTTGAGTCCACTCAGTCCCTAAGTAAAGGCTAATCCACATACATTTTCAGAGGTAGTCCTTGACACATGAGCTTACAATTACAAGGCATACCAATTATGGGGTGCATAAAGAGGTACTACTTCCATTTTACACAGGAGCAACTATGGCAGAAGGGTATCAAGTGATTTATTCCTTGATAAGCAGCTGGGATATTAATGCAAGTGCTTTCCACTCAATAGTACCTTTACAAAAAAAGGTACACATGGTGTTCCTAAAACCAAGCACTCAGTGTTTCACAGCTAATTTGGAATGTCACCAGTCTGCAAAACCAGCTTCATCACAAGAAATTTTCATGGATTATCCATGGGCTCCCACTCAGAAGATTAAAAAAAATAAAAAGGAAGAAAGAAAAAAATTCCAGCTACTTGAACTTTATTCTCTGAGTTTCCAAATTATGACTCTCAAGGAGAAAAAAAACTCAACAAAAAATGAAATGTTTTTCTCTTACAAGGTTTCGGTGTCAAGCTGTGTGCTAAGCCACAGTGATATACTAAAATAAACAAAACTGTTTCTTTCAGAGTCCAGAGAAATTAATATGACCAAAAATATTTTTGGAAGACTCTTCTGAGCCATTAATAAGATTTCCATGCAGTTAACCTTAGTCTCTGTGTTGGTAGGTCCATTAGGCCAACACTACATTGCACTCATATTCCAAGGACAGGCTGTTAGAAGCATTTCCTTAGGGACAGCTGCAGCCCAGGGAGTCTCCTTCTGTCTTGGCCTTTGTCTCTTGCATTTGTGTAAAGCCCTACTGGGGCCCAGTTCAGATTCCTATCTGATAGTCAGTCAGTAATGTAAGAATGAACATACAGCAGACTAATTGGAAACAAAGAGCAAATGTGACAGGTTAGCCAGCTAGTGGGACTTATGCCCCTTTTTTTTCCTTTTTTTCCTTTTTTCACCTCCTTTTTTTTTTTTTTTATTTCCTACACCCACCATTACTTATTTGCTCCCTGGAGATCACCAGTGGCAGCTGCAGGGGTTGGTAGGAGGGCAGAATAAGACTCCCAGAGACTGATAAACAGCTGGAATTAACAGGTAACTTGATGCCCTTGTCTAGGTTTTAATCAGATTTTGCAACTACCCCTTGTAAACTGAAATGGACTCTGCAACATCAAGCATTGCAATCTGTGGCTAACTGCACTGAGGTCCACCTCAGTAGATTTCCCCTCATCTCCTATTCCTGCAAAATAAACACCATGCAGAGAGAACCACTTAGGAATCCTCTAATGCGCAAAGAAGTAGGAGTGTACAGAAATGTGCTCCTTGATTCCAGCTAACACTCCCCTCTGCAGCACCTAAACCACAATGTTTTTAACAAGTTAAGTCTAAAATTAGACACATTTATCTCAATACATGGCTGTTTCCTAACATTTGTCCCACACACAAAGCTGTGTGGGTCAGTCTGTGCTATTTTCCCAATACTTGATCAAAATTTGAACTCTCTCATACTTGGACACTCTTATTCCTTGCTCAGCACACCATTGCACAGCCTCTCCCCTCCATTCTGTTCCAGTCTCTTTCCTTATGAGACGCAAATAAACCATACCTAGACTTCCTTCCCTACAAGCCAAAAGCAAAGTACTCTTAGACTCCCTTCTCATCTTCTTTCTACAAGCCTCCTCTCCTGTTCTGCACCTCAGGAAGCAGCTTTACCTCTTTTCTTGCTGGCGTCTGCAGAGCATTAAGCTCTTTTACAATTACTTGAAAATTTTAACAGCACTTTAGGATCCCTGAAATCACTCTAACCGTCTGTGGGTACAACAGTACACCTATCCTCATACAAGGTGGTCTATATAATTCAACCTAAACTTGAGAATACTGAGACAAAAAGAATAATAATTGGAAATGGGATATGTTATCTACTAGGTGTTTCAAGTCAAAGCTTCCCCGTTCAACTTGTATGCTTATGACAAATACAAAAACACGATAAAGCTGGTATTGATGACAAATAAATCCAGGAAACCACTGTGTTGTGGAGGAGTTAAAAAAAAAAATTTTCCTCTTAAGTAAATGCCCCTTCATAATCTAAATTTCCCTGTAATGTATTTGAGCCAGTTTGCAATCCTCACTTCAAAGATGATATAATTTTCCCAGGCTTCTCCCTCAAGAGGTGTGTGGTTTTTGTTATAGTTTACTTAAAAGCAGAGACTTGGAATCAAACCCTGAAAAACACAGTTACACATTTTTGGAAATTTAATACTGTTTTTTTGCTGGTTTGGGGTTTTTATTTCTGTCAACCGCTTCAACAGTTTAAAAAGCACATCACAATTTATAGTGCCACCTAGTTTCTAACAAAAAGGTTACTACCAGGTAGTAGAGCTCAATCAGCTTTCACATAGATTAAAGGACACTTCCTTTAACATTTCAAGGAATCAAAAGGGGAGGAAGGGCTCAGTGTGCTCACACTCACCCTTTTGTTGTTCTCTTCTTCTTGTGCCTTCCTAAACTCGTGCTCTAGGGAGCAGTCGATGTCGTTGAAGAGGCCGACTTCCTCACAGTTCTTCAGAAAGCGTGTTGGTGTAGGAGTCTGATCTGAGAATATGACCAGAAATGATCATTGCTATTTAATATTAAAAGGAGAGGGAGACAATTAAATAGTCGTCCAGGAAAAGAGAGGTTCTAATTAAACTTCTCCTTGCCTTCCCACCCCTACCACACTACCATTAAAAAAACCCACACAGGACTGAATTTTGACACTATACACAGCAGGCAGCCAGTGTCTGCCATCAATGTCCGAAACCAGGCAGCAGTCGTCATCCAAGCAGAAAGACAACCACATGACTTTCCACAGGGCACATAACACAAGTGCATATCCTTAACGTGCTCAAAAGGTCATCAGAACTGTCTGTAGACCTCCAAGAAAAGACACATGCAAAACAACACACAGTGCATATCATAATGCACATTTACACCACAGCACGCATGTAACTGCTGTGGATACACACTGGTTAATGCCTTCAATTGCTCAAAAAACACCTAAAACACACACATACTTAGCAAAAAAAGGCAGCTACAGCAAGAATTCTGCTTCCAACACAATTTTTGAAGGAGGAGTAAAATGACATTTTAAAAAAAACTATGAAAAGTTAAATTTTGGCCATGAAGAAGCATCCTTTTGTGTTTTATACCTACAAGTGTTGATAATACATATAAACCATGAAATTAGGAGGCAAAAGATTTTTAATGCCTTCACCTCTAGGAGTTTTCTGCCCTCTCAGAATTAATACAAGGCAGGACAGGATTCTCTTCAATGCCACAGGCAGGAGGGACTGAAGAAACTAGAAGGCTTTCAGACACCTTTTCAAAAACCTGAAAGACAGACGAGCTAAATTGTCATGCAGACTGTAGTTTCAGTGATGACTTTGCTCTGAGGCTAGTTCTTAACTATTCTACCTCAGCTCCTTCTTCCCAAGGCTCCATTCCAGCTTGAGATGCTTTGTACCCGATTTTATAGAAACACTGGCCTCACTTTGTTCAAAACTAATCTTCAGCATAGTCATTGACAACTACCCTATGGTTTGTATTTCATTCTTTAAAGAATGAAAACTCTGTCATACTAAACTCTGTTGCCCATATTGGGCCAATTCGGACCTCAGAAAAAAGGTTCCCACTTCAGCAAGTTTTGGAAGAAAAAAATGGTTCCTTGCACCTATCTAAGCTGGGTCAAGTTCTGGTATTACTCCCTTATAGCAAACAGTTACCTGACTCAATGAACTTCACATGATCAGGATAGAAATACACAGCAACCCTTAAAAAAGGAGTACAAAAGCAAGGCCTACAAAAGAAAATGCAGTTTTCACTGGGAAACTAAGGAAGAGGATCTGCCTTCTTCATTATAAAGCCAGTGCTGAAGCCAATTTCCACCTGTATCAGGTGTGGCCCTCCAGGTTTGACCTTCTCAGGTAATCCGAGGGCAAAGACATTCATTTGCATTTAAATTCTTCTTTATTTCTTTTGGCTTGAGCATCCTTCTTGTGAGCTTAATGGAAACAAACCTCAAGTGTTTGGGAATGCATACATATTTATCTATTAGTTTTCACAGAGTCAGAAACGTAAGACTTTCCAAGAATCTTGCAAGAACTCAGTATAAGGAGACCAATCAACAAGGTGCTGACATTAATGGCAGCTGAGGACACTCAGCACTTTATAGCTCCATATCCTAAATAAACAGTGCCAAACAAATCTCTAGGGTAACCTCAGTAGATTTACACCAGGAGTTGTCTTTGGACCTTGGACTGGACTTTGTACTGGAAATGAAGTGCACTGGAATGCAGAAGAAATAGATTTAATTTTTTAAAAGGAATAAATGCTACTTTAGTGAACAAAACCATTGATTTGTAGAAAATCAAAGACAATCATTGCCAAACCTTCCTGGACACAAAGGGCACATTAGTATCTGAATGTGAGGTAAATATAGGAAATGTTTTATTGTTAGAAGTAGGATATCCGTATAAATAAGCAAGGTATCAATTTCATGGCCAAGATTAGAGACTATGGTTTCATAAAGAAGTTTATGCCACCACTTTCACTAGACTCATAAATCCTGGATTTTTTCAGAGTTGCACGAGCCCAGAATTTGGGGGGCATGGCAGAAAAGAATATGCTAACATAGCCTTGTTTTTTCTGACAAGGTGTGTGAAAATCAGGCATCAACAACCCAGTCAGAGGCAACGTAATGAGTAAAAAGGTGATCAGGCACACGCAGCTGAATCAGTTAAATCTGTTCAGCATCTATGCAATGAACGACAGGCTGACCAAAAAAAAAAAAAATTATCTCATTGAAGTAAATCCATTTTAACAGTGAAAACAAGCAAGCCAGAGCAAGACTGTCACTTCAAACCCACAAGGGCCTCAATGGCTTTTCTCTGCACATGCTGAAAGTGTATCTTCTGCACCACAAGATAATTAGTGGTGTTGCCTACAGTTGAACTTTCCAATTAACTACTTTAATATCTCAAAGGATCAAAACTGATAGATTAATGACACTATTTATACCACCTACATATTAAGATGGTGATGTTAATTTACTATCTCAGCTTCCCCATACGGTCACTGCAGTTCCTATGATTCAGAAATCAGACTGACAGGAATTCACACAAAGATTTTGTTAAAACAGACCGCCCCTCTCTTTTCCAATTCAGAAAGGAACACCACCAACCACCCAGCCTAAACTACATCCACAGACCTTCTTCCAGAAGCTCAGTCAGCTCAGTCAGATGTGAAACAAGACCTGCCTTTCTAGCTTATAATACTTCAGCCTTCAACATTCACAGGAACCAGAAGTCCACAAAGCCGGTGTTTTTGTGTGAGAGCAGAACTGATAAAGATCCAGACGCTAAAACATTGAGACTTTTGGTAGTAAAGTAGTTACACTGCACATAGACTGCACTCATTCGTTTCAGGACTTCAAGGCTATCAAGTTTAGTGAGCTTGCTTTGCTCCTCAGCAACCAACTCTTTTGTCTCTGCAGAACACCAGTTCTCCCTTAGGAGATGGGCAAACTAGTAGCAGTAATTACTCTCAACACCACAGTAATTCTTTTACCTAGATTAGGCAAGCCTTTGTGTTTTAATTGGGAACAGTATCACATAGGAGACCCTAACATAAGCTACATATTCAGGTCTCTCAAAATTAATAAAATATTCCTAACTCTCAGCACTTAAAAATGCATTAATAGTTCCAACAGCTTGTGCCTGACCTCACTGTTCCCTGTTGGTACAAACAAAGCTTTTGTTGCTATCACCAGCGCCCACAACTATTGCAGGCTCACTGAGAACAGGGCTCTGATTTGTTGTACTTCAGCAACTGGGTGAGCCAGACCCATCTGGACCAGAACTCAGACAGAGCGAGCACCACTCTCAGCATTCCTGCTAAGGACACACGTTATGTAGGAAGCTGTTCTGCAGGCACACTGCTACTCACACAACCCAGGACTTTAATGTCCCAAGCTGTATTTTTAATTGGCAGCTTGGGATGCAGGTTTATCTGGGTTAACCCTCGGTGCGTGTTTCACTGATCAGCCATCCCAACCCAGCCCCGTTGTTCAACACGTAAAAACCCTTCCACCCTCAACTAGTTCCATCCTTCAGAACTAGTTTACTGTGCTTTGAAGCATCTACCTCTAGCTGTCATCTCATGGGTGAACCTGTCACCTAGTAATTACTTATGAAGTTATTGCTATCTCAACTTTACCAACAGCTTGAACCTAGAACTTGTTAAGCTTCAGACTACGCAACAAATATTTTGTTCAGCTTATTACTCAGGTGAAGCCTCTCGGATGACATATTCATGACCAGAAAGGCTGCAAGAAATGTTAAGTTTAAATAAACCTCAAAAATTTAAATGGACACTATATAAGCTCCAGAGCAAGTCCAAATGGCCTCATCTGTGCAGATCCCAAGTTAACCTACTGTATCTTACAGGAGAGGATTTCAGATACACTCAACAATCATATTCTGACCAGAACCTCATATACTGTGTGTATTTTGGTTGCTTACTGTTTTGAAAACCTGTTCAATGCCTGATACCTGATTTCCAGACTTGTTTAAAAAAAAAAATAAGGCAATGGGGAACTTGAAATCTTCAATAAAGTAAAAAGATTCCATTATGTACTCATTATGTTTGGCAATGCATGGAGGTTTCTTTGTTGTTATTCATTTGAGGGTGTGGGGGTTGAAATAATAGTCTCAGAAAGGACACAGTCTCAATATGTTGTTTTCAAAACAACAGCTCAGGCAAGACAACGTTAGCTTGCTGTACAGAAATTTACTTGAATCATTCAAAACATGTTTTGTAAAACTACCTTGAATTATTGAGTTTTGTCCCTCAAAACACTAAAGAAATCTTTATAGCATGACACTAGTTTAAAAAAGCCCTGGAGAACCAAAGGACAGTTATATGAAACAAGCTTTCATCTTGGGAAAAAAAAAATTCTGATTTGGTAACAGATACCTAACAGCCCAGCTCCGAAGTGTGTAACTTGATTCTTCATTTTTCTTTAAAAAAAAAAAAATTGTTTAGTCTGATGTGCAGCAATAATAGGTATTTGGCTTGTTCAGCTGTGGGATCTGTGGAATTTATACCCTTACCAAAGCTGCACTTTCATAAAATGATAACAAAGTCAGAGTACTGGGGCTAGCACAGAAATTTGAAGGGCTGCCCATCAAGCAGCCACAAAGACAGAGAAATGTCCTGAGAAATTCCAAAAGGCTTTTCCATTGACATGGCAGGTTTCTACCCAAGTGCACTGAGAAGCTCAACGTCATAACACGTCAAACAGGTGGTGAAAGAGGAGAGGAAGAAGAGGTGCACCTCACTCATATGTGGTGAAACTGGCCCCACCCAGATAAAAGCTACCAAGAACTTTACTGCTTAAAAATGTATTGTTTAAAGCACTGCTTGGACCTTAGCCAGGGTACACAAACTGGGGACAACAAATTTATAAAGTCTCCTGGTCACTCCAAATCTGACCAGTAGAATGTTAGAAGACTTTTCATTTCATTGTTTGGTAAAGCAATGGACACAGAAGCAAACAAGAAAACAAACTATAGTATCAGTCCTTAGATCAAATCATTTTGCACTCCAAAAAAATCATGCCTAGATAAACCTATCTGTGTAAACTACAAGGAGAAAAAAATTAAGGCAACCAAGGGTGACATCAGTTACCTCACTGACACAAGCATTATCTGGGAAAAGGAATGCATTTGCACTGCCTTTAGTACAGGCACTTTCTTCATCTACAAAAGATGGTTTCTATCTCTGCAGTGGGCTACCATCAAAATTTTAGAGGATTGGATTTCAGTAAATAGAATGAGGAAGAAAAAAGCTTCCTATGTAGATAATCCCCAGCTCCCAAAGTTCAGTTCCACAGGGCTTTTCGTACTTACCTGGATTGGACAACCTATTCCACAAATATCAATATTTTGGTGTTTAAGCACAAAAGCTTTGTCACACAACAAACTACAGAGCAATTACTGTTCACTTAGCACAAAAGCAAAGAATTGACACCTATTTCAGTCAATTTAACTATAAAGTTGGCTGCAATGTTGACTAGCATGCAAAACCTACATAAGATATTCTATGTTATCTCAAACAGCATTTTTTTGGCTGGAAAGATGGAAATGGAAAACATCAATGACTCTCTATCCATATTCTTAACAAGACTTTCTAACAAATAAAAGTAAAAGACATACACAAAGAAGAATAAATAACATTAATTTAAAAAGACAGAATTGTATTGTCAAGTTGTGCAATAAAAGTATCACTTGCATTTAATGAAATGCCTCTAGTGAATCCATTAATACAGTCAGAGAACAGAAAGCTGTTTAGTGTAGGTATGTGTCTGGAGTTTCTGAACTGGTTCAAGAGATTGGTTCAGCAGATTTAATATAACTTGTTCTTCTTAAGCCAGCAAGAAAAATATGGTGGAAAACGTAGTGGAGGTGGTTGATAACACAGAAGCTCCTGAAGAGACATACCTGATAAACCGGCACAGCACCGATAGTTTCAATCAGGTAATGAACCATTGCTTATCAAACACTGACCCCACCTACATAACAACGTAGACCTTCACATATAGCATAACTTTACCTATCCCTTAGAAGTTGATATTTCAGACCTCAACACAAATTTCACACAAGAAACACGTTCCTTCTTCCCAAGTCATATTTTGCGTAGTTTCTAAGATGTCATGTCCAAGACCAACAGCCCCTCAGTTTTAGTGCCTGCTTCCAGTAACATGTTTAATGTGTGTTAAATATTACTGATATTATAGTGAACCCAGAATGGGAATTATGCTACCTCTGTAAACAGAGTAGATAATTCTAACATCTACTTGTCCGTTATTTTTCATTACTAATTGACAATAATGAATGGATCATACACAACAAATTAAAAGATAGTATACAACATACTGGAAAAAAAAATTAGAAAGTCTGGCTTCTAGGCAGCTTAGGAAAAAGAGGGGAAAAAACCAACTAACACTGCACCTGGCTTATTACAGGGCAATTGCTGCTGCAATTCTTTGAACGTACTGATGACAGAAACAATTAAAAAAAAAAGTCAAATAAGCAAAAATGCAAAAAACAAGGAAGACATGAAGACAAATGTCTAAGAGAAAAGTCTGTCTCTTTTCCCCATATATCATTAATTTTTCATTATGAAATCTAAGAATAAAACCTCTTAAACTTTAAGGTATTTAGATTTCCCCAGGGTTTCAGTGGGTAATGAAACAACTATTTTTCAATGTCTCTCTGCAGAGAGTAGATGATCTATGACGCTTCCAGAGTAAGGATTGCAAAATGCCAAACAAATCCAGCAAACAAACACAAAAAGAGAAATCAATACACAGCAGAACCAAGTTGCCAGGCCATTACAGTCAGGCACATTGGCCACAGTCTTTGAGAACACGTGCAGCTTTTTGCTCTTTCACTACTACTACAGAGGATTGTCATACACAAACCTCAAAGAATACATCCCTTAGAAGAAACCTTGGAGCCTTTCTGTCCAGAAAACTCTGCATTAGTATGTGCACTTGGCTAGCTGCAGGTTTAGGGGGCCCAGTACCAGTGGTAGTCCTGGAAGACAGTAATTCTTTTTGCTTGGGAAAGCAACCCATGGGTAGGAGCAGGACAGCTAAATCACAGAGGTTACCAAACATAAATGAAGCTACTCTGCTCAGGGGACTCCTGATGACAGAAAAGATTCCTTAGAAACTTCACTCAAATAAAAGTCTTGCCAAACAGTTTTAACAAAAGCCAGCACTTGCACAGGGTGAATGTGCCCACAGCACAGATGACTTCAAGCAGTTTCACTGCCAAAGGACACAGCCAAATGTACAAGCAGCATTTTCTCATTTGTGCTTGCAAACACAGGGTTCTGCGGGCATAGCTCGCATGCTGGCATTCTGCAAGCTCTACTCTTCTACATGCTGTGTGCTGTTTCTCTCTAAACTTAGTCCACTATGGCATTTCCAAATGCAAAAGCAAAATAAATTCTGTTTTGGACCAAGTCTGTCAGACTTCTCATTGGTGCCTAAACTCCCAACAACAAAAAAACCCAACCAAACAAATAAAAAAACCTCCTAAATCAAATATTTGCAAGCCATTGTTACCTAATCATGATTTCCATAAAAATGGAAAGAGTTTAACCATAAAAGAGTTAGTCTGCTGGAGTCCCTTTAATCAATATACATTTGCACCTGAAATGGCACAATTTAGCTTGGAGAAGTCCATTACCAAAGATAAATATCAAACACTGCTGAATATACACACACACATTTGCATTATAGGGGTTTTTCTACAATTACTTTGAAACCTGAAAAATTCAAGTGATATTATTCTAAATAATCCATTACCATAGCCCAAGGAATAAACAATAGGAGAGGGAATAGCAGAGGAAAGAAGTAAAATGAAGGCTAGCTCGACCTTACCCAACACTCACTGAAAGCCAGCAAGCCATCAATATGTGGTTACACAGACAAGAGTATGAAAAGACTACATAAGAAAAGTACTACACAAGAAATTAAAAGATGCAATTGCACCTAATACCAAATAACCCCTGTGTATGAAGGGGGAAGTGCAGAGAGAGCTGGTTACCTTTAGGGGGAAAGAGTACCAGGTGTTACCCACAGGTTTAGCTTTCTGGTTATGGCTATTTACAGTGGGCAGTTCTCAAGTCACCATGAAGGTGCTTGCACAGTGTGGCCTCTTCCAGGTGCTGAAGTCAGTCTGTCCAGCTTAAACAGCCAGCTTGCAGGAACAGCACAAACGCACTTCATTAACACACCCACGGCTGGGCTCCCAGCTGACATGCACTGAAGTGCCTGTATTTCACTGGGAATCAACGACAGAGCTGCCAGCATGGCTGAAGGTCAGTGATTTCTTTCCCTTTCATGCCAAACCTGTATGAAGGCAGAAAAATGGCAACTGCCTTTTTGTTCAAAGATATGCATTCTAGCTTATTCCATCTCTAATTTTTATTTACTTGGAGCTGGGACTTTTTTAAACCAATCTTGGAGGCATTTTACCAGTAGCCTTTCCAATAGGAGCCGTGCTTTCAACATATCTGAATAGTTATCTTGACTCTTGAATTCATGTCTTCTTACCTGATAACATATTATCTGTTTTTATTGAAGGAAACTTCAAAGTCATTTCATGTTTGTGCCTGTGAATCATCAGATGATCCTCTGTTGGAAAACGCTGTCAGGCAAACACAGAAAGAGAGAGAGGAAGAGTGAAAAAAAAAGAAAAAAAGAAGAATTTAATTCTCTAATACACTTTTGGCATTGGACAGAATTTCAAAACTGAGAGAGAGAAAGAAATTTATCCAGCTAGAAATGTGTCCAAATGGTACAGGAAACAGAATATTTGAAAATGTAAGTGAGTATGAGTAACAAATAGCTGTACTCAGTTTAGAAACATATTTGCTGCCATGCTGTCTGGGATGACAAACCGTAAACTATCATGCATTTTCTTGAAAATAAATTGCAACCCAAGTTTTGAATTCTAAGGGTCTCAGACACCCACTCCAGCTACCACAGCCTCACAAGTCACCACGTGCCTGAGGATCTGCGATAACTCCTCTTGTGTGTGCTCTTAGCCCACGGCAAATACTAAGTAATGAGGCAAATCTTAAATCACTTTACTGGATTTTTCTGCTTTTGTGTCTTTCTGCGACCTATATCTGATGAACAGCAATAAAAATAAATAAGCCATCTTCTCCCTACCCAAAAGTATTCAGGCAAAACATGTCTTTAATGTTGGTAATGTTTGATACTTTGACTTGATTCGAAGGAGCGATGCAATAGTGCTCAGTTTTAGAGCATCTAGTTATGACCCTTTATGATACAAAATTAAATTCTTTTCCTTTGTCAAGCAGAAGTGGAGAGATATTTTTTGTAAGAAACTAATCAATGTGCTAAGTTTGTTTACAGCCTCATAGCAGACTTCTACAAGAACTAGCTTCTTTTGAACTAGGCAAAGAAGAGACAAGCTTGAATAAATGCTCAAGCACTTGCACATTTGGGCTCAAAGAGCAGACTGATTCTGCGCCGTTTCCTCCACCAAAACATGTGTGTACAGACCTTTGCAACTGAAGTAGTTTCAAGTGGGCTATTTCAGGACTAGCAAAGGCCAAAAATTGTATCAGTAAGGCTTGAAGTATAAAAAGTTTGAAAGCAGCTTTTTAAAGCAACAGGTACATAAGAGATTAAAAAAACTGGCAACAACAGAGTTGTTAGGGACCTAATGTTTTCAACACAGTATACTCTTGGCTAAGTGACTTTGCTTGTGGCTCTAGTATAAATAGTTGCTGTATGTTACACCTTCTGAGAATCTCTCTAAGCCCATAGACAAAGCAGCATAAATAAAGGGAATAAATTCTTTGGGGAAAAAAAGAAACTGAAAAAGAAAGAAATCTCAAAGACCTTTTCCATGCTGTGAAATCGTGGTTCATTGCTTACTCATCTGGAAGAAATGCAGCACTAGGAATTTATGCTAAGAACAAAGGGAATATCTGAGAAAGTCTTTGCTCAATGAAATCATGACGGAAAAAAACACCCCACATTTATTTCTCTTGTAAATGGATTTTCCTTCATGGATGCCATGCTCTATCTTCAGGATGAAATCAGCCAGGTTAAACAGGGCATAGGGCAATAGGCGAGAAACTGTTCCTTCAGCCCAGATTTCTCTGTCTTTTTTCTAAGTGTACTTTCTTCTTTGTGCAGAAGGTCGACTCCCTTGGCCCTCAGTACACATCTGCACGGGCCAAGAGAGAAGCTAGTCCCCAGCCAGCCTAGCTGGATAGTAGCTCTGCATTATGCACTTATGTCAAGTCCTCATTTACAATAAACAGAGGTCACATTTGGAAATGGGAAATTAAATGTTTTTTATGATGGAAGTCACACCTACATTGCCCATCTTTTCTAATTGCAACAGCATGCAATCAAACTTGATGTCTGAACACCTAAAAGAGCTTGTTTGGATCAGCTTCACCTCCACTGAGGAAATTAATTAATAGTTGATATGAAAACACTCAAGTCCACTGATTTCTGTGGAATTGAGTTTCCAGTTTTGTCAGAAAGGTAAACACAACTTAACAATAAAACTCGGATACTTTTATTCTACCTCTATGACAAAACGGTGAAGGTTTAACTCTGCATGCGGAGATTTAAAGGGACACATGCTTGGCCTGAGGGACAATCCAAAAGATGCACTCTGCCTCCCATAGAAAAGCTCTCACTCAGTGAAAGAGCAAAGCTGCTCAGCCAGTCATTAACTGGACTGAAGGCTTCTCCCTCTCCTTTTTTCAGCTCTTGGCAAAATCAAAACCTACACTCCAGTAACAGTCACCCATTGCTCTGCCAGAAGAAGCAAAAGAGTTGTAAAAATATCAGCCAGCTGAAAACTTCCAACATACAGTTTAAGCGGGGAAATATTGCACTTAATAAGAGAGGAGGACTCTGGGAAATGGGTAAGCTAAATCACTTAAAACAGATGCACACAGGAAACCTGTGGCAAAGCCCAAAAGATGCCCTTGCCTGAAGATTTAATTCACAAGCCCTTGTCACTAAAACAAATTAGGGTCAGAAGTGCCACACATGGAACCTCCCTCATCACTGCATGTGGGGGAACTTCTCTCAGCACTACAAAAACACCAAAAAAACCCCACACAAACCCCAATTCAAATCTCAGTAGGTAAAATCCTTGTCACCTCATGTTTTTTAAGGCCATTAGACATCTAATGTTACAGGTCAGGTTGTGTCCCCAGAGACACATGGCAAAGGACCAGTTAACAGGACAGGAATGCCAAATGTACATCCTGGGGCAAAATTTATCTACAGGCTGCATTTTTCATAGAAAATGTTTAGTAGGAAGATGTCATATAGATCAAAAATAAATAAATAACTAAATAAAAATCAGCAAATAAGATATCATTGTATTTAAGTATTTAAAACAGAAAAAAACCCAAAAAACCAGGAAGGTTACCACGTCCAATAGCAAACTAAATGTATTCCATCATACATCTCAGCAGAAGACAGACAAATGTGTCCTGCCTAGTGTGACCTCTCCTGCTAGTCACTAAAGAAATTTGCAATACATGGCTTGGAACATTAGGCTTTGGGACGTAAGAAGGCACAGAAGCAGCTTGAGAAGCACTTGTACTGACTCACTTTTGACTGGTTTATCTCCTTGAAATGTTTGGTAATAATGCCTTATGGGAAAGGAGAGAACTGAGGGGGAACAGGTCTTAAAATAAAAACATACACACAAAAAACCCCTGATACACATATTATTATTAGACATGTGTTAATATATCAGGAGGCATTATACAAGCCAGAGCTAGTGCTGAGGACTCAATTAATATCACCGCTGACTCCACTCACCTGTGAGCAGCCTGGGGCACTGCAGACAAAAGGCCTCTCCTGCTCCAAGTTCATCTTTGATTCCTCATAAATCTACATGTTAAAAGGGGGAGGGGGAAAGAAAGGGAACCTATGAATATATACGTTCTAAACTTCACACATGCATGCAACATACAGAAATCGCAGTTTGTGCTCTTATTTCAAACTCCACAAACAGATCAGTACAAAGTTTTCATCCTCAGAGTACTAATTTTGCTAATATTCAGCAGGCCCCCTACAGTCTAAGTTCTTATTACTCCTTTCTGAGCACCAAATTACTTTTAACAAAGAAAGAAGTTCAGACTTCAAAGCATAAATCTGCCACGGAATACAGCATATGTTCAGTGTTGTTATTAGGTAAGACCGTGTCTTCTCAGAAAAATCTTGAATTAAAGGTTTTTACCTTTTCTGCTTTAGTTTCTGCTGAACAACATTAAAACCAGACGTCTAGGTTACTTCTGAGAAAGAGCCCACTTTTTGAAGTTCTGCATCCATACTGTCTGACATTAATAACTGAAATACATTACATACATGCTCTCTATACACACAAGGTAATCGCGCATCCCCATCCTTTAAAAGGTCAACTAGAGCCTCGGGAGCTTGAGAAGTGAAGTTTTGTCTAAAACTGCACTTCCCCATAGCAGTTCCAGTCTTGTAACCTTGAACTAAACCCTGGGGGAAAGCTCGCAAGTCTTGAATAAAAGTGAAGGCTGAAACATTCACCCTCAGAACACAGTTATGCAGCTGAACTTGAGTCAATATTAGGGCAGAGTCCCTGATCAGAAAAAAAAAAAAATATTAACATTCTAGAACATAAAATAAGTCACTTATTTTGGAAATGTTTCCAGCCTGTTGGTACAACTGTTTTTACCAGCTAGAACGTAGTGGCTGACGCACCTTAAAACAGTACATGTGACTTCTGCTTACAGATTACCTGAAATCCCTTAAAATTCAGCCTCACCACAGCCTCTCTTAGAAAAGTATCCAGGTTGCGTTTGTGCAATTTTTCATGAACCAAAGAGAAATATCTTACTGGGGAAGCAGAATTTGATTTTAAAACTACAAAAATCTGCAGGATCTGAAGGACATGTGGTAAAGTTACTCAACCCCACTGAATTTTTAAAAAATTATAATTCATTGTTTCCTATTATCAGGAGTATCTTTACCATGCTTATACTTGATAGTGTAATACAACATTAATCTGAACATCAGCCAGACCTGTACTTGCAGCAATTATTTTCACTGGATGATAACATTTTCTTTTTAATTAAAGTTCTTTCTGGTGACAACATAAGCCTGACAGGATATTTTCCTACTTGTGACATAAAAAACCGCACTCTATCTGACTCCTCTGAGTCCTAGAAGCAGCATCCAGAAGTGAAAAACTTATACTTTTATTTGCCCTTTAACCTCCACAAGGACAATACTCCCAAAGGTGATAATAAGCATCAACTGATCTTCCTGATGTGGGCATCTCTACCAACATCTGGCCTGAGACAAGCGATTAGTTGCACCAAATACAATCAGGTGACAAGAAAGACCCTAAGTCAGGTATAACCTATGTATCCACACAAGTCTAGAACTGAAATAACTAAAATTGTACCTAATTTACTCCTTTAAGATTATTCATATCCTGTTTTGATTTAACTTACAGCTATGTTAAACTGAAATAGGATACTCATAATCAGAAATGAAAGAGTATATTCGCATACTAAAATAACTAAAGGTGTTAAATTACTTCTAATTTCAGTTATTTCAGTTCCAGACTGTGCATAGACAAGCTCTTCAGAAATGAAGCCATAAAAATACTCTGAATTATGCTCTCCTGTCTGAAAGAAACAAGCAGCAGAGAGATAACTGACTAGACAAACAAACCCTTGCAAAACCAAAACCAAAACCTCCAGCTAAGTTTGATTTTTAAATCTACCTCTATTTATGGGATGTGATCCCAGGGATGTTGTCTTTCCTAACGACAACTTTTTCCTTCTCATAGAAAGAAATTTTTTTAAAGCTATGTGTGGATAATGAAAGGCTTTATTTAATATCTCAATTGCTCCTGCAGCTGAAGCACTGCCAAATGTTTCTGTTACCCCTTTTTCCCATCCTCAGGGGACAGTGACAACAGCATTTTCAATAGCAAAACAACAGATGAGACTCAGTTAAAGAAAACAAGATAGTAACAATTCTGGTCCCAAGCGTCCAAGTGATTTTCAAAACATTACCAGGAATTATTTGGAGTTTGATTTCTTATTGAGTATTGCAAGTCTAAGACTTCCCTCCCCACCCTGAGCTTCAGCTTTATTCCCTGAATCCATCAGTACATGCTCTGATAACAATTAAATTATTCTCAAGGTTATCTAGGTAGCTAAGCATGGACTAAGCACCAAAATAACATACTAGATGAGGACTAGAATCCTGAGCATGGGGATCTACTCCAGGAAATCAGCTCTAAGAAAACATGGATTTGGTGTTTATTCTCAGTATTCAGAAGAGGCGTCAGATTCAACATTTAATTGCTTTCCACAAAAGTACAAGCAATTGCTTGTTCCCATGAGAATCATTCTTTGCAGGCACTAAACTTCAGTCACAATCCAGAATGGCTGTCTCACCTGCACTCCAAGGTACTGACCAGCACGACTTGACCCATGTAACATGGCACCAGGTAGTACAGTGCCCTCAAGACAAATTGCACTATGCAGAATTTGTGTTTACCTGTGACTCAATCACTGCAGTTGAGACTGTGGCACTACTGACTCTCTTACAACAGTAAACCAGTGAAAGAAGCTGACTGCTGCCTACACTTTTGGAGAGTGTCTGGTGCTTGGTTATCTTAAGGCAGTAGTTCCAGCTTTATGCTTGAATGTTGACCAGAAACAAGCAGCTGAAAGTCTGGGCTGTGAGTGTGAACCTCCTGCATTCCTGAATCCCGCTGAACTCTGCAAGAGCTGTGGATGCACCAGCAACACAGGGTCTCACCCCAGGTTTGCAGCAGGATGGGGGCTCTCAGCAACTGAGGTGTTCTGGTTGTGCACAACACAGTTTGCACAGCATCCTTTTCAAGATGCAGGCATGCATCTCCCATCCTTCAGCTCAGACAGCAGCCTCTGGCACACGCTTCTCCTCACATGTCTCACGTGTGTTGCTGGGCTACACATTCCACGTCTTCTTTCTCCACACTGTGTGCAGGTGAAGGAAGGAAATAACACAACCAATGGCAACATTTCGACTTCACCTAATAAAAATAAATCACAGCAACCTTTCCATCTAAAGTAGGGTGCTTATTAACTTTTGGGATCTTAAAAATTCAAGTTACACCCGTGCAACTCCTGTAGTACTACCTATAACTGCTGCAATTAATACTGCACATGAAGAATATCAGACAAATCTGTGACGATTGTAAAATTAAAAAATTGCTCAGGTCTGAATTTTTTGCTTCTGTTATCGATAATTTATTGCAACTTTGTGACCTATTTGAAGGAACAATCAAGGATCATAAATAAAAGCAAACACCAATATTGATATGTCGGCATTAGTTCTGATATTATTAACAATAGGCATGAGTGTATAATGCAGCAGAAAAGGGGCTGAATTTTAATAGACATGTTAACAACATCTGTCAGCATTTATTGCCCTATTGTGACCACGTAAAGAGCCTTATTGGCAGAATGTGTAAGTGAGGAAATCTGCTATGCTGTTGTAGCCTGCCATTCCCCTGAAATATCACTCTGCTAAGGATAAGTTAAGGTATTCTAATTAGAAAAAGAAATAAACAAAAATACAAAAGAAACATTTCTCCAAGCCATGTCACATGGAAGAGAAACAAGTAAGTTCTGCAGCAAGTCAAGATTTTCTTGTATTCCTTGATTTTTGCATAAGATACTTCTAAAGAGTTTTTACTATAATTAATAAAACTGAAGCCCACAGTGAGGACTGAAAGAACATAACAAAGAAATAAAAGCAAACAGAAGAAACAAAACCACCCTCAGAATACAGAAACAAACTGCATCTCCTGTCAGCAGCATCCAGAGGGAAGTACCCCATGTCTTCAGGCTCCTCAAGGAGATTTTTCAGAGCCCCAGGATCATCTTTTCTGAACCAGAAAAACAGTTCTAACATCTAACACCAAGAAAGCATGCTCCTTTTTGTCTCTCTCTCTCCCCCTTTTTTAACTCAGCAGTAATCTTGCTGCCATACTGGTAAAAACATCAAGCAGGCTTGTTTCCTGTTTCAATGTTATTCTTGAAGTGGGCTGCAGTAAGAATCTGATTTTCATTGGGCTATTATTATTTGCAGCTGTGCGACCTTTTTAACCCTCTTTTAAAAGTGACATTTCAGCCTTCAACCTAAAGCTGTCTAAATGTTGCAGGGTTTCCAGGCCTCTGATTAACAGAGGAAAAGAACTGATGGGGAGGTGTACAGTGTGTCTAATACAGGTCAGTGCACCCATCCTGCCATTTGCACAAGTGAGTAATTACACTCTTATAAGCAACCTGTTTGTTGAAATTAATCACCTGGGTGCATGCTTGCAAGACAGGTTTCTTCAGCCTGGTGTGACCAAAGTCACTGAGATTTCCAAATACAAGTACAAAATACACAGTCGCTAGCGTTAGCAGCAGTATGCAGAGACATGAGCAATAAATGAAACATCACCTATTTTTTAGGGTCATGGGCACAATGTTTAAAAAGTGAGAGGAGACATGGTTACACTGCACTTGTGAATAGTAAAGAACCCCCTTGGTGTACGCAGCATTTAAAACTGCTAGTCCTGGCTATTCAGTGTAGCGCTATTTATAGATAATTAGAGTGTTATTAGAAATGCTATTAAGACTTGTTGGTTTTGGAAGTGCAATACACGTGCCTACGGTTTTTCCCAATACATACTTGCATGAGAAAAGTCAGTTTTAAGCACCGTTATGCTGAAACAGTTCACGGTGGTTTTTGTCAGCGTGGGCTTTTCAGTGGAAGCGCTTGTTTTCTGAACTAGCATCATGCTTTCCACATGCAGGCATACAGGGCTCATTATCACAGCCCTGCCTGCTTCAGCTGTTACAACGAAGGGTCTGTCAGCATTTCCATTAGAAACCCCTTGGTTTCAGGATTAAAGCATTTCCAAATGGTTGTGGATGCTGGAAAGCAATTTGTGTCTGGAGTCCCTAAGAAGGACTTTAATACGATGCACATTTGAGCTGGGGCTTGAGCGCTCACTGGTACTCCAGTGAAGTTTTTGGGATTGCATTTATGACATTTATGTGTGGAAAAACACTCAGCTTGGGCCTTTACTCATTTGTTTTAAAAGAAGAGAGGCCCATAAATCTTCAGGCAGAGCTGAGTGCTCTCAAAAAGCAGTTGATGTGTGAATTGCCTCAAGAGCAAGCAGCCTTCCTTCGGTCTTTTCCCCCTGGCTGGCATCTGTGAAGTCTCTGGCCACTGGCATGCTTCAGGATCATTTGCGAATGGAGTATCCAAAAGATTCTTGTTTCAAGCTTCCAAACACCCCAGTTCCCTTTAAATGGTCCTTTGGTTTACTTATGGCCTGCCTGAACAAAATCCAGTGCTGGTAAGGCTCCTCGGCAGTCCTAAGGTTTTGTACCATCTATCTCTTACAGATATATCCATTCACCTTCAAACCAGCTGAGAGAGAAGAGTTTCTGATCCCCCAACTCAGTATTTGGCTGCTAAAACGCACTGTTTCTGTTATCAAAGAAAGCCGAATAGCTGCTTTCTGACTTTCTTCTGCTTAGGCAGAACTGCTTCCTTCTCAAGAAAGAGAAGAAGTGGGAATAACTAAAAAAACAAGGGACAAAGGAAATTTCAAAATGGAACAGCAATGAATTTTGTTAAACTCTGGAATTAAGAAGTGGGACAATACAGAGAGGAAGAACCACAAAGGGGCTGGGGACAGGGAGATACCCCTGGAAATGGAAAAGAGAAAGAGTGGAAGGACTGCAAGCCGCTGAGCACTGGGCTGAGGAAGAGGAGGTGAGTAAGAGGATACCTCTGAAAAAGAAACTCAAAATAGAAAGCAGATGACCTATTGCCTTCCCACGTAGCAGCAGCGTGAGAGCCCAACACTGTATATCACCCATGCAAGTATTTGGTAGAGGGCACAATTCTACACTGGATGATCTGTATCTCAAGTCTAGTGGAAATGCACGAGTCTAAATGATTACATTTTTTGGACTCTCCCTTTCAGTATAGGAAACCTATCATTTACTTGCTATAGTGCAAAAGGATTTGCTGTTTTACAGAAATGGATGTGGGGTTACTAAACACAGGCCACAGAAGACAAAAATGGAAATCGGAGAACAGAGGTGAAAAGTGAGTTTAAAACAAAACGAAAAAAAAACTAAAACCAAAAAACCACCATCAGAAAACCCCCAACCAACCCAACACCTAGCACTTTTGAAAACAGTTCATGAAAGTTATCTCAGCACAGAAATATTCTATAGGAGAAATAAGATCTTTATAGGGCGAGATGGCTATGGCTTCAACTCTGGAAAAACACTTTGAGGAATAATGTGGTTATTTTGCACTCTGTGATTGGCCAAACAGGGCCAGCCTAACCTGGAAGCAGCCCAGGCTTGTAGTTCTGCAACTGTCCCCCACTGATGGCATTTGCAGAACAACCCTAATGCCTGCTGTCCCTAGTTACAAGTCTGAAACGACACCGTAGCCTCGCTGACAGCACTGAGGTTTGCTGAGCACAACACACGGCAGCACGAGCTGCACCACGGCTAGGAAAAGGCACGGTGCGACAGCAACGCTGCACACACCGCAGGCAGAAACAATACCTGCAGCACTTCTCCACTTTGCCTTTGCGAAATTTTTCTGCTTTCCAGCACTGGAAATTCAACAGCTAATCCACATCCAGTGAAGTAAAACCAGTCTTAATATGGACTTAACATAGCAAACATTAGGGAGAATGTCATGTGTCTATGGGTAGTCAAACAGCATCCGAATGTCAAGTTTATCTCAATATGAACAAATACTCTCATTGTACTGTATCATCAGACATTCAACTGAAGTGCTCCTGTTAGAAAACTAAGTTAGACTCGAGGGTCTTGAAAGGAAGGGAAGGAAGGATGGAGGGAAAAGGGGGGAGGGGGAAGAGGAGGAAAAGCTAGGGGGGAAGGGGAAAAAGCAGAAGAAGGAAGGGAGAGAAGTGAAGGAAGGGAGGAAAGGGAAGGGAGGAAGTGAGAAGAAAGGGAGGAAAGAGAAGAAAAAGGAAAGGGAGGAAAAGGAGGAAAGAGAAGAAAGGGAAGAAATCGAATAGAAGGAGGAAAGGGAGGAAAGGATGGGCTATGTTAGAGCAAGATTCAAAGCATCAAATGTATTAAATCACCTGCTACAAAAGGACTCTCTACTATTTTAAAAGCTTCAACGCTCAGGCTTCTTTCATTGGTTGCATGTACGTGGTGATGATATAGTCCTTACTTAGGTCACAGTCCATCTCACAAATTGTTCTGCTCAAAGGGAGGTGGCGGAACTGCAGAACAACTGCAATAACACAAGCGGCAGCAATCCTGCTTCAAGAGACAACCACTAACATCCAGCATTTTAAAGGAAAAACATATTTGCTCTGTTCTTTATGAGCAAGTCTTGGCATCTCCCTATATCTGACAGAGTCCCCTGGGGCAAAGCATGTGCACAAAGAAGTTAAAACCACCATTAGCTGAAATCAATATTTACTACCAAACTCTTGAAAGATTTAAAGGAGCAGATACATGCAGAGATGGCCATTCCAGGCTCTTATAGTAATTACTAACATGAATCTGATAGCACCCACTCTCTCTCACTACTAATTCTTAGTGGGTAACACACTTAACAACACTTCGGTGCAATATTTGATTACCTACAAAGTTGCTAATAATATAAGAATGGTCTGCTAAAATTGTATTTACAGTTATTTTTCACACAAAGGGATAAAAAAGAAGAGAAAATGCTTAGCCTGTCAGAAAGTCTGCCCCAATTTTCATTCATCTTTGAAAGGGTAACAATATTAAGTGAGGTGGGTAGTCTGTCCTCTACAAATCCCTTCACAAACACAGCCCCATTCCCAGAGCTGTAGCAGACACTGTGCTTCACATCCATGGTTCCTATGCCAAGTGAATTATCGTGGGTGTATGAAAAAAAAATGAGTCTTCACATCAACTTCACAACTTAGGATGGTTCTCCATGCCTACTGCTATGAAACAAAAAAACCCTCTACTGCAAGGAAAAAAATCAAGCGCTGTGCACTGGGTAAGATCCCCAGGAAGCCTGCAAAGGGCAGAAAAGGCAACTGCAACTGTGACGAGAGATGAAGCCCATGAAGCAGAGGGTGTCAGTGATGAACTCCCAGTAACATCTGGCAAATAACCTAATCTTTTGGGACTTTCCAATGTTGGCAGATAAGTGTGTTGTCCGTCCCTTCAAAGGCTGACCTCATTTCTATCCTTGGGTTAATGGCATGCAAAGCCCTCTGCTACACTTATTTTTTCACTTTTTCCCCTGCCTCCAACAGTTATTATTAAACACCAAACAACTTTGCCTATTGTTGTAGTTTACATACAATTTAATTAAGAGTTTTCCCTCCAGGAATAATATTGACTGAAGGTTTTGAAGGGCTGTTTTGGTCTTTAAGTGTACTGTAACAGCAGTATGCTAATTGCTTTGGTTTATGATACACAAATAGATAAAAGAATTCACCTAACTTGCATGCAAATAAACTCTTGAATTTCCAAAGGGAAGGAAGAAAAAAAAAAAAGAAAGCATAAAAGATATCCTGGGGGAAACAACAACACAAGGCTGTTTAGCTGACTTTCATACCAGAAGCAGTTAGGGGCTTCAACACAAGCTTTGAAAATTCTGCCAGCCCAAATTTTCCTTCCCGTTTATAATATAAAATAATCCCTAAACCAGAACTCTGCAAACACACTTTAACATTTTATGGATAAAACTCTGAAATTTTGTATGTTTAAAATAATTTTAAATTAAGACCTATCTCACTTTTTACTGTTTTTTTCTTTTTTGCTCTGTAGTTAACAAACTAGACAGTTTAAGATTTTCATTACATCAAAAAATGAGGGTATTAATAAATCAGCTACAAGCCATTAATTATTAACTTTCACCAATTTTTAATTACCATTTTTTAAGACTTTTTTTTTAGCTGGGAATTTCTCTCTCTGCAAAAGACAAAAGACCAAAAAGAAAATCCTGAATCAAACCTTCAATGTTCACTGTTCTTAGTTAGAAGATAAAATCCTCTGGGGTTACAAATCTCTGCTGAGAACACTGGCAGCCCACAGGTCCCCTCAGGCAGTACTCAGCACTAGAGAGTCTTAGACACTAAAAACTGAAAACTGTTCTTTTCAGCCCTGACAAATCAAGGGCAGGCTGATTTTTAACACTTTAAACTTTGTATGTGTGAAGCTACTGCCATCCTCAAATACATACACTTTATCTTCAGACACTAAAGTTTCTCACCAGTCATATTACTAGTTTTACGAACAGCAGTTTAACAACATATTTCAGGTAAGTTTCACGTGGATTTAGGCTTTACCATATGTTTTTAGGGATACAAAGATAGAATCATCTTGTTGTTAAAATACCTTCATAAAAATAAGAGCTTTTGAGTTCTGAAACTGGGTTAAACAGCTGTTTCCAAATCATCAATTGCACTGGATACAGCACAGCATATTTAGACTTTGAAAGGGCAGTACACAAGTAAAGCACTCAGCAAAGATTTGCTTGAACTAATAACTCAGAAAAAAAAATACACTCAAAGAAGCTGCAGATATTAAAGCAAGAGTTTATATTTTCATAGAAGCATGGAATAATTTGAGTCAAAAAGGGCCTCTCAAGTTCATCTCATCCAATCCCCTGCAATAAATAGTGACGTCTTCAACTAGATCAAGTTGTTCAGAGTCCAACCTGACCTGGAATGTTTCCAGGGATGGGGCATTCACCACCTCTCTGGGCAACCTATTCCAGTGTTTAATCATCCTCATTGTAAAAAAATTCTTCCTTACACCTAGTCTAGATCAATCCTTCTTCAGTTTAAAACCATTAATCCTTGTCCTATCACAACTGCCCCTGCTAAAAAGATTGTCCCCATAAGTTGTGGCCAACTTACACATTACAGCCAGCTCCTTATGGAGATTGTTTGTGAGACTAGAGTCTTCTAGCTTATCAAAACAATTAAAACGATGAACTGGAAGAAAAATTCACAATAGTTAATGAAAGCCTTTTGGGGCAGGCAGGGCAAGTATTTTAGAGTCAGTCTTCTGGAGTACCCAAAGAAACATCAGTAACCACAGGACATGTCCCGTGCAGGTAACCAACAAGCAGTGCCCTGCTGCAGGCACAGCCGTTCCCAGGGCTCTGAAATCAGCCACTACCAAGGCCCAGCACCAAAAACACGAGAGGCAAGCAATGCCCCGGGCTGGCAGGCTCAGCAGCGAAGACCCCTGTTCCCCTGCCATGACACAAGCCAGTGGCACAGAGTCCCCCGCGACACCGCCTTCCACCCAGCACTGGAGCAAAGGCTGGGGACCATCTGTCCCAGCAATTCAGGTACCTGACTTGGAAAGAGAACAGAATGGCCCACAAACTGCTTGGCAGGCAGCCAAAACAAAACAAAAAGCCCAAAGGATATTGTGCTGCTCCTCCCACCCTTCCGCAGACCCCCCAGCTAGGCTCTGGCTTCCTGCTCTGCCCTGGATGTGTCCACAACCCTTGGGTCAAGCTTCTCAACCATTAAAGATCTGGAATCAAGAGAGGGGCTAACTTTGATGAGAATCCAACACAGGTCTTCAAAGGCTCTTTTGCAAATCTATGCTTGCTCTGAGCACAGAAGTGGTGATCCCTCTCCTCTCCTCAGGCAAAAGCAAGAGTGTACCAGAGGTATTCCTGAGGGTCGGAGGTGCCCCTGCAGTCCCCAGCGCTAACGATGCCCTGCAAATACATTTGCTGCATGTGAGGCAAGTCTGCCTCCCTCTCCATACCCAGAAGAGCTGCTCAAACATCAGCATCTCAGAGGAGCTCCAAGATAGGCAGAGACATGCCAATGCCCACTGCTGGGGCTGCCCTGGCTGCCCTATTCCCTGGCTGGGGAGGTGGGATGCATGCTATTCTGACACTCCCATGAGTCCCCTGAGGTTCTAGCCCTGTGGGAGACCACCAGCCCCTATGGTGCCTGACATACAGCTTTTTTGGTGTCCTCCATTGGAGCTGGCTGTGTGAGCACAGACACAGCTGGAGACATTTGTGGGGACACTGCTCAGCTACTGGTCCCTTGGGAACACTCCCAAACAAACACAGTCCATGGTTGGATCCACAGCTCCATAACAAACACAGACAGGTAATACACAGCTTATATACTTCTGCCTTGTTAGACCTCAAGGCCATCCTCAAGGAATGAGAAATTTGGGATGCAGAAGGGACACAGCTATTGCTCCACTGCTACTTGACAAGAAGGGGACATCTGACACGGGCTGCCACTCTGCTCTAGACTAATGCAGAGACTGCAAAGCAAACTGCTAGCAGTGATTGGGCAGAGGGATGGGTCTGCTTTCCAGAATGATTGAAACAGCACCCATCATTAGGCAAATGCCCACGCAAACTATGGAAACCCTCCCAGGAGCAGAGAGAGAGAGCTCTACACTCCAGGAGCGACTGTGAATGTCTGTGTGTGTGACTGTGAGTGTCTCTGGGGTAGGCGAGAGTGTGCTAAGGGGCATTTCCTTCCCTCCTAAAGGGATGGAAGTATTCCTTGGCAACTTAAGTGTCCAGAACTCTTCTCAAAAGACTGCTGTATCACACTAAAAAATCAGCCTTTCTGGCTCATGGAGTATTGCCTCTGTTAAGGAGGCAGTACACCAAAATGAAGCCATTTCTAGTCAGTGACTAGCCACAGGTTTCTGGCAGCGACCAATCCATAACTACAAACAAGAATATTAAAAACTGACACATATGAAAAAAAATACTACTTTCCCTAAAAAAGAAGGAGGCAAAGTAAGAGGTAATTCTCTCTAGGCTGTACATTCACAATCTGTGAACTACTCACAGCAACTTATAACATGCTGCAAGTGTAAAGCGGTGAAATTCAAACATCTCTAAAAACCACAGATTTGTAACTTGCGCTTATGTAAATACACAGCTTTCAAGCCTCAGCCGCCCTGGCCATAGCTCTTCTGGGAAAAATGAAAAAATCTTGGCTAAGATTTTCAAGAGCGAGTGGTGATACTGAGTGCCTCCAGTTTTTATGTGTCCAATCAGAAATACTTTAAAAGGCAGCACACACCCACTTCCAATCATATCCCTTTAGGGAATATTTATCTTTAGAAGTAAGCAAATAAGAAAAATACACATTATTTTGTTCATTCTTGTCTCAGTAATCTCTCTAACATGAAGATGTAATACTATGCCAAAATTACAGACAAGAGGCTAAAGAACACATACATTCAAAGACTGATTTTACTTCTTTTTAACAGAGCTGAAAGATGCTCACAATCATTACTAACTCCAAGGAGCTTTAAATATATTTTATTTGTAGTTTCATCTAGAAAATTCTAGCTTATGTGGTCTATCCAAAGTCATGCAAAGTTGGTGGCAAGGCCAGGAAATAAATACATATATATTTATAGTTACAATGTACTGATTAACTACAAGATCATTATTTTGGGAATGGACTGCATAGACGGGTCTGGCTTTTTGCATTTTTAATTAATATAATTTATCTCATTTTGAACTAGGGTGCAGAGAGTTATGACTAACGAAGACTTTGAGAACTTAAAATAGAATTTTAAGAAAACTTACAAAGCTATTTCAACATATAATTGCCTCAGTTTCTAAAAAGAGAATTTAATACATAAGCTGTTTTGAAGGTCTACCACGTATATAATTCTTTTTCCCTCCCTTGCAAGAAGAGAAGATCATGGAGATTTGTACCAGGACAGTGAAAAAAATAGCCTTATTTTGAAAGTAATCCAAATGTAAAAATTCACATTCCCTAATAATATAGATGCTAAAATCCATTACACAAAAAAAACCCCGAAGAGCATATAGAACCACCAATCCTACTGCCATCTATGTGCCTGTAAAGGAAACATGCTATGGATGTCTTCTACCAACTGTCCAGATCTATCTGTACTTCACAGTACCTGTCCTATAGAGGCAACATAACCAGAAAATAAAGGTGTAATTGAGGTGGGAGAACTCCAGCGAAGGCAGATTTCACAAGGTAGTATTATCAGTGACTGCCTCCAATAAAGGGATTACAAATGCAGGCTTCAGTGTCTGGAAAGGCAGCGCACATTTTGAAATACACTTTGATCCTGGGCATTTCACAGATCCTCTCAGTGTGTCATCTGCCTCTGATCAGTCACCTGAGGAGGGTCAGGAGTTTTCTCAGAAAGCCACATTACTGCAGGATACTCCTTTCCAAGCACGTGCTAACTATATGAGGCCATTAGGTCTGCATACTCCCAACTGTCATAATTTTGAGTTACATAGTATCCAATATTTTTATAGGTAAGGCTAGGTTTTCCTCACAGAGAGCTATTTTTATGGATAGCTACAGCTACAGATACTGACTAATGCTTTCACATTTATTAATGCCACAAATAGCTTTTTGAATATTAATACTGCTAGATTTTCTTTCAAGACAGCAGCAATTATAAGTAGGTGCTATTATCTTCCCATGTGTCAAAATAGGCAAAGAAAATGTTTAACACACATTTTGGTTGGATTATCCATATAATAGGATTCTTTGCATAATTCTGCAGAACAAAAAATGTTTGGGGAGCATCAAGAACAAGTGGAATTGTCATGAATCTCCTTCTAAGGACTACCAGCCATCTCCTCCACCAGACTTCCCTCCTTCTCCCTCATGCTTTCTTTCTCAAGTACTACCTCTGACTGAAATGAAGAAGCCTCTGATCTTGGATCATACATTTTGCATTTACCTATGTAACAATTTATTTTATGCATTTTTGTATTACTTCATAGCATGCATTTGCCTGTAGTACACAATATGTTATCAACCTTTCGTTGTTACAGTGTTCAAAATAAAATAAGGTCCTTCTTCAATGCATTTTGATACTACACTAACACCTCTTGGCTGGGCTGTAGACCTGAGAAGTTATCTCCTTTATGTAGGCAATGGTAAGAAAAGTAGCAGCAAAATATCCCTACTCATGTAAGAACATCCAGGCTAACCAACCAGTCCAAAATACCAGGATCTCTTCTGGTGTCATTTTACAAGCAACAAAAAACATATGTGGAGATACAGGCTGCATCTTCTACTTGAAGTTAACCTGAAAAAAATTCACTGAGTGTTACCTAAGTTCTAAGAAACATAAAAGAGCAAAGATCAATACATTGAAAGCTTATTTCATTTCAATCAATTGTTTGTGAGAAGTATTCACAGGTTGTCTTGCTTCCAGCATTAATACTTAGCTTTTTAAGTAGACTCTACGTTTTTCTTTTTAGATTTCAATCTTGGATACGAGGACTGAAATGAATCACGCTGGCAAGTAAATATCAGAGCAAAGGAAAAGAAAAAAACCCAGTCATTTTGGTCCTTCACACTAACAAGAAAGTAAGGGAATGTACTTCATTTTTTCAAGAAAGTTTTTGCTATCTTCTTTTCTTTATGGCTTTCTCTGGCAATCTCACTCCCATTCTCATATTTTCCTACTGAAAAATAAGAAAGTGAAAAGAAACCAAAACCACAGTGAAAAAATATTTTGGCGAAGGTGTTTGTGTCACAGAGTTCAGGGGAGAATAAGGGAATCTTTTGGGTTTCATGCTCAATGCTGGTTTTAGGGAATTTCACAGTTCCAGATCAGCTCTTCTGTTCACACACATGATGTGACTGACAACAAAATCCATTATGCAGGATTTGACAGAGCAACATTAGTGAGGCTGTCACAACTTCCAGACAGAGAACAAGGGACTCAAACAGTACAACCTCATAGTGGTGAAGATTCCTATTTCAAGAGAGGCCAAGTCCATTTCACTACTGAATATTACTCCATATTTGGGAAGCAGGGAGAAAAAAGCAAAGAAAATAAGACTACATATATGCTAGGAAAGATCTCTTCTTGCCTTCACCCCTTTTCGCGAATCCTGTATAGCTTGTGCTTTTTGATGGATGGCTTTAATTGTGTGATAAATTATATTTGGTAAAACAATGCTTTCTAATTTACATCAAATCCCTTTTGAAGGCTTTACCAGAACAGTTGTGCCTGAAGATCTACCATAAGAGAGCCTGGGTAGCAAGACTATTTCAGGCACTCGCTGATAGAGCACGAACGTGCAAATGCATATCCACCATGGACTGATTTTATAGTAACTTTTAAAGCAGCATGGCTACAATATTGCAAGACTATTCATTTTGGTGTGTGAAAATCCCTTCGGTGTTTTCCAGTTAATAAGGATGAAAGGAGGGAAAAAAAAAAAAAGAGACGAGAACATGGGAAAAAATTATAGGGCTGCATATGCAGCCTCGAAGGAACATGGATTGAACAACCTTTGAAGTACTCAATTCTAAAATGAGATCATATGAGAATTTTTTTAAGCAATAAAAGTGAAGCCTCAGAAACAAGTGTAAGTTACAGCCTGAAGTGCTTTATCACAGCTCCATGAGCTCCATGAACCCTCTTCCATAAACCCTAGTTCTTTTAAAAGTACATTTACTTCAAGGCAAAAATTGAACTGACTGTGGGGGAATGAAAGGGAAAGAGGGATCTATAGTTTCCCAGAGGTGTGTTGATAAATAAGGCCTGCATCTCATGGTATCAAAGTCATTATAGGAGAAGAGCTGTCTCCTGCCAGCCTACAAGGAGGCATTTTCCACCTGGGGATAAGAACAAATACCGGTGCCTTATCTGCTTCTTCAACGAAACTCCTGCCCTCTGGAGAACAAAGCCTTCAGCTTAACATGTCTATAGGTATGTAAAATCTACTGTGGCCTCAAGACCTTATGCTTGAGCTAATGCTATGCCACAGAAAATACGCAAAGCTGGTTCTGAGGGAATGTGTTTGTTTACACAACACAGGGCAGAGCTGGGCAGAGATAACCAGCTCACATCGTGGAAGTAATATCAGCACAACATTGCTCTTGAGTTAATCACCGTGTCTTTCAGTGGAGCTAACTAACCCACACACAAAACTCTGCTGATGGGGATATGGCCATTCCAGACAGAAATCTGCCCACCCTCGCTCATTTGAGAGGGTTTGTATGACACACAGATATTCAACTTGACTGTAAGCATCCTCAGCATCTCCACCTCAGTCAATCATTCCAGACTTCCTCCACAGTCAACAGAGAGAAATAGGCACGTGAACACTATCCAATTGACACAGACATCTCTACTGGGAAGAGAGGAATCATTAGCTAGAATTGCCAATTTCTCACCACTAGCTTTGAAAGAAGACTGGAGGATTAACTCAGGCACCACATAGATGCCTGTATGCAGTCAGAAAAAACAATTCCTCCACACCCAAAGTTGCCACAGATGTCTGAATTAGAATAATGCTGGCTGCCTATCTGAAGAGTGCTATTCGTATTCTTAAAGCACTGATTAGAGAGAAAGTGATAGGTTCAGAAACTGTTCAAGAAAGGTCACTTTTTTTGCAACTCGATCAAGTTTTGCTGTCACCAGAGCAGAAGGCTCACTCCATTCTCCTCACTTCATTCACATGGCACCACCTGGCTGTGGGCCTGGCTGGAATTAGCAAGAGGAAATATTCCACACCATCCCAGGTGAAAGGAATGCTTCACCCTATCATGGTGACCTGCCTGATGACACCAGAATCCTCCAGCTGAGTACGTGCAGACCTTCCCCAGGTGGAAAACCACAATGATGCAGGACCCTGAGCAAGGTGTGGCATCTCATGCTACAGGGCCAATCCAGCACAAAGAGTATCTTAGACTCTGAAAACAAGCCATGTTTTCTCATATTTCTTTCCCCAAACTACGTCTGTCTTCAGATAATAGGTGTGCAAGACATCACCTTGAGAAATCAATGGAGCTTGTATGCTAGCGCATACAGAAGTTACTTTTAAATGGATTTGAATGATAGTTTTATCAATATAACTTGTGCTGGGAGCTGTAACAAATTCAAAATATAATTTCTGTTTCCAGCCTCATGGTTTGGCTGCCACTGGGTTCTTCTTCAAGACCCAAATTTTGTATCCTATACAGGCAGCTATTTGTTAAGTAGTTCTTAAGTAACCCACAGAAACCCTGGGAAGAAATACAGCTAGGCAGCTGGAGGAGAGAAATTATTCAGCTTGCAGACTTGCTCGGAGCCATTTAGAGATCTGTTCTGATTTTACAAATGAGAGAAGAAGTACAGATTTTTAAATTATACAAATGCCGAACCATTTATTTTGGAAGATTTAGCAAAATGAAACCTTTAAATTCAATTCTTCAAGTTTTAAAAGATTCCATCCAGGGCAGTTGTTACAGTAGGTTGATCTCATCCTCTAAGGCAAATTTCCCTCTCTATTCCTAAGCCCTGTAACACCCTGCAAGCCCCAAGGGCACCCCTGCAGCAATCTTTGGAGAAAGAAAGACAGAGAGAGAAAGTTGTCCTTGGATTTATTTAGCGAGAAAGAGGCCAAATCTGGGACAGGGAAAAAGGTTTGCATAGAGACAGCGCTCTTGTGGATTTGTACAATCATCCATGCACATGGAATATATTGAACCTTGAACCTAAACTAAGGTCAAGCAAGTTTAAGGCTTGATACAGATGTTTCACAGAACTCTGGTAAATGAAGGTGAATGTTACTGTTAAAACAAGAGAAAAAACAAGCCATAAAAATGGTTGGTCGATTGTTTATTTTTCTTTTCAGTCCATTGTCGAGTTTACTTTGTCCCCCCTAAGCCCAGCACTGGTATTTCCTGCATCTGGGTGATGACAGCAATCTCTTATACACCACATAAAACAGATTTAGAAGTTTGAAAGCCACTCCTGGCCTGGTTTCTCCCCGGAAATATATAACTCCCGCACAAGAGAATATTTGCATTTTCCTCATTTGTCTTTAATTTAAAAAAACACTGATTGTCTTCTGGTGCATAAAAAAACCCAAACCAACCCAACCAAACAACCAAACAAAAAAAACCACACAAACCCTAAATTCATTATAAGTGAAACACCAACCCCTCCATAACCAGCAAGGGAACTTTTGAACCAAGATTACCTTTTTTTTTCTTTTAAATTAAGTTACAGAACAATGCAAACAGGAGACCCTCAAGGAAAATTAACGTAATGACATTTTTAAAAGATACTATGATCCCTTGTTTTAGCCAATTACCTTTTCCTCCTTTGGCATGAATGTGTTTGAAACTATGCTCAGAAAAGGGGCAAAGATCTTCCAAGTTCGATGCCATGATGAAGTGCAGGCCAATATGGAAGAAATCCCCATTCCAATCAAGTTCTGACTAACAGTGATAATGTTAGTGGCTCTGAATCTAGAATGAGTCTCAAGATCTGGCAAAGGCAGGAGAAATGAAAGTTTTAAAATAATTTGGAAAAGTTAAAATATTTTCGGAGATCCACAGTAAAATGCTGCTGCTATAATAATAATAATAATAATAATAATAACAACAACAAAAACTTTTCAGTTTCAAAGAGCTTAGCATAAATAAACTTTGTGCTGGTTTTGGCTGGATAGAATTGATTTTATTCATAGTACCTGGTATGGGGCTATGCTTCGTATTTTTTCTGGAAAAAGTGTTGATAATACAGACATGTTTTAGTTACTGCTGAGCAGTGCTGGCACAGAGTCACGGCTTTTTCTTCTTCTCACATCACCCCACCGGTGAGTGGGCTGGGGGTGCACAAGGGGTTGGGAAGGGACACAGTCAGGACAGCTGATCCCACCTCACTCAAAGGATATTCCATCCCATATGATGTCATGCTCAACATAAAAAGCTGGGGGAAGAAGAAGGAAGCGGGGGCCATTCAGAGTGGTGATGTTTGTCTTCCCAAGTCACCATTATGCTTGATGGGGCCCTGTTCTCCCGGAGATGGCTGAACACCTGCCTGATAATTGGAAGGGTGAATCAATTACTTGGTTTGCTTTGCTTGTGTGTGCAGCTTTTGCTTTTACTATTAAACTGTCTTTATCTCAATTCAGGAGTTTTCTTATTTTTGCCCTTGCAATTCTTGTCCCCATTGATGGACTGTGGGCCGCTGTGTGGGGCCAGCTGCCACCTGGGGTTAAACCACATCAACTTTTAGCATTAGAAGGTACAGAGGTGGTATTTCCTCTGTTCTGCTGACAGGGTACAAGCAAAGGGATTTCACAGGAGAGAAAATATCGGTATCTGAACAAATTAAAACAAGAGATGATGGGCCATGAAGTATTGTGTTCAGAACAGATTAAAACTGAGACAGGCTTAAAAGTTAAAAATTGTAGGAAGCACAAGCTTGCAGAAAAGAGAAGTTTGCAGGAGTAGTATTAGTATTTTTGGTGTTTCCAAGCTAACTACTTGAGTGAGGCTGTAGCAGGATTTGCACACCTGCTTCTGTAAATCGGACTTAAAGCTGGTTATTTGCTTTGTTTTCTCCATGTTCCCACTGAAGTCCCAGGAATCCTGGTTCCAGATCTCCACTGGTTTGCACCTTGGGTAATCATTAGTGCCCTGATTCATCAAAGCACTCAATTGCACGCTTACATTTCAGCACACACCAGCACTGTCAACTCTCAATTATCTGTGGGTAGTTTTCCAGATTCAGTGGATTAACTGTGCTCTCAACAGAGAAAACTTGGTACCTGGTGTTACCTGGAGCCTGTGAGGCTCTGGCATGGCTCTGGTGTCAGGCTGGTGGTTCAAGCACTGCCCTCCTGCTTGAGTTATTTTCATGAGACCAATGCAGACTGGTTTCTGCTGTATCAAATTTACCCCCACAGGACTTGGAGTGCCAGGAAATAAAGTCCAGTGACACTTGAGTAGCTCTGTCACACGCAGGTCTGCCTCAGCGTGGTTCACTGTGGGCCACGCAGGCCTGGACTGCCCTGCCCTAAATCCCTGCAGCATCCCTGCACTGCGCCCTCCGGTGAGTACCCAGCAGGCCAGGTACCCCCACACAGCTGTAGGCCCAGAGGTGGAGAACAGTTGGTTTCCACTGCCTTCACTAAAACTCCCCACGAGTTCAGGGAGTTAAAGACACGTTCTGTAGCATTTTGCTTTGACAAAAGTAGCAGGCTAGCTTTTAGTTTTTAAAAGTTTCACTTTAGAAACAGAATCCTCCAGCATCAATAACCAGTACCCAAAACGCCAAAAATATGGCGGCAACCAGCCTAAGTGGGATAGATGGAAGGGAGAGAGTTAAAAACAAAGATTCATGTAGCTTTTAGGAACTAAAAAGTACTGGCAACATGAAGGGATTCAGACTACCAAAAAAGTTTAGATTTTCATGTAAAACACATTACATAGTCTTAGGAATTGTACCAATTTTTTAAAGCTTTACAACATCATCCCATCACTCCCCCAGTCTAACAGTGAAGAGAATAGGGAAGAAAAAGACAAAAAGTAAATAAGAAGATTATGTTTAAAATGCTGGAAATAATGTGAAAAAAATACCAGTTACAGTGAGTTCTGTGACCTCAAATAAACTGATGATGTAGGGAAAAAAAAAAAAATCAGCCTGATGCCATGAGCCATAAAGAAGGAATAGATGCTTGCATTAGAGAATGGAGAATGCAGCCATCCACTTCAAGTTTAGACAGATAAAAATCATTATTTAGGGCAAGAGCATTTGTAGAACTATCAATAGAAGAAAACAAATTCAACCCCGGGTAAGTATTTGCAAACAACACAGGCAGCTGAATTACAAAGGAAAAGGATCAAAACAATGAGAAGTTCTAGTGAAGATTAAGTACATAGAGACACGTCTGAAGAATTTAGAAGGCAGAACAAAGCCTAACCGAGATTGCTGGCACCCTGCTCCTGTGCATAGGATCTGGAAAGCATCAGGAAAGTCTGAAAGAAAAAAAAATACACGGACTACGGACAACTGTGGGAAACATAACTGCTTTATATACTAATGCCGCAGTAATCCTGGGCAAGGGGTAAGTGAGTAGTTCATGTAGTTGTACAGGCAGTGACTAAGGACAGAAAAATTCACTCCAAGAGGAGAATATATGGCACGTAACTTAAGCAAAGACTTCTGTATACAAATAGTATACAAAACTATCAGCTGTATCTGCAACTGTGCCACTGGATCAAACAAGCAGCTAGATTGCAGCTGGGTTGTGGAGCCAGATGCAACATGATCACAATTGTGATGAGCAGCAATATTAGACAGGAGAAATGTGACCGAGTGCTGGTGATGCACAACGCTGCCAATAAGAACATCATGAAGCAAAAGATGCTATCATTTGGCATTTATAGTAGATGACTCATAGGAGCACCACCCACCGCTGGGCAACGGGGCAGAGCAAGACACTGATTTGAATGCAATACAACACCACGACTCCTTCATCTAATACCCTGAGAATGAACAGTCACTGTGGGTCATGCAGTACTCTGGCTGAACACATAGGTTAAAAGTTTCAAAGACAAGAACACCTAGAAAACAAGATACAGCCAAGCAAAAAAAAAAAAACCAACCATGCTAAAATGCAGGGGGGGTTATGCTTTTGGAGAGTTGCTGAATCCAGCAACCTCCAAAAAAAAGCACTGTACCTGTAGAGACTAGCAAAGACTGGATCAGCCACCCTAGTAAAAAAGGAGGAAAAAAAAAATCAGAGGCTGCACCCCAATTCAAAATTGCTGAGAAAAAAGGCAGGGCAAAGATGTCAAAACCCATTAGCACCAGCTGAGGCAATAGTATCAAGATATATTCAGGGCATCTTAGTTTAAGGTGATAAAAGTAGGTCTGGCACACTGCCACATCTGTTGGCTAGCAAAGACAAGCACCAAGGGCACCAGCCTTGCCTACTGTAAACTGGACCAGACATGAGAACAGGCTCTCGAATTAGGGTTGCTGTCACTGTAGAAGATAGTAAGGAAGAGACATTTTAGGACTGTAAGAACCAGTTTTAGTTATTCCTAAACACAACAGAGTAGGAGGCTACGAACTGGTAAGCTGAAATAAAAAACCAATGCGACTTCCTGCTTTGGACATGGGGACTCAATGCTAAATCCTATGAAATCCAAGACCCCCAAGAAACACCCAGACACAAGTAGGCAGAGTATTTCACCACCATTCCAGATTTGATATGCGTCAGCGATGTGACGCTTGTACTCAGTTAAAATCCAGCCTTGCACAGGGAGTGGAGGTGGTGGGAAGTCTGGATGTCAAAGTCCAGATAGTGAAAACAGGCAAAGGCAGCTAAATAAAAGTTTTTTTAAAAAAAAGAAAAAAAAAGTATGTCAAATTGAGAAAGATCTCGTGGCTAAGACAAATCTCAGCACACTCACCAGTCATAAGAGAGCAACAACCCAGTCTCCCCCAAATAAACAAAATAAGCCAAACTCACTTGTGAGATTTCCCCAAGTGACTACAGCTCATTCATATGCATTATGTGCACCTGGATTTAGAGACAGCCAAAGCTGCAGTACTCCTGTAAATTGTTATCTCACTATAAGTAGCTTCTCTTAACAACACAGTGTCCACTCATGCTAATACCCAGAATATTGTACATGAAATATCCACGTGCTCTGTTGTGGCCACTGCCCCTTCTCAGCAGGGATCCCTCTCCAGCTTCCCAGTAGTATGTTTTGCATAGAAGGGAAGAGCTATAAAACAAAAAGTTTTCTCTCACAATTGTCCTTGTAACCAAATGCATCAGCATCACAGACCTACTAGCAAGTGGGAAATCAATCACCAACACTGCAGTTGTTACTCCCCTGTATGTACTGTACCTACTATACTTGTTGGCATACATTTGCTTACATACTTCTTTATGTAAACAAACCTATTTCCTATAATAAAGCGACTGATTGTACCTTTTCTTGTGCATTGCTAGAATATAATTTAAGGGTCCTGCACTTAACCAGAGGTATCACTATGCAGTACCTGTGTTACTGGTGTTTATAGTAGTACACGCTGTGAAAAAATACTATGCAAAGCAACTAAATATTCACCAATAAAAGCCCCCACTACAATTGTATAAAGCCTTTCATAGGCTGAAATCTGGCCTGGCCTACTGCAGCAGTACATAGGGCTCCCGCGAATTTCTTCTCACTGACTGAGCACTTACAGCTCCAGCTGACAACAGTGAGAGCAGTGTATGCCCAACGCAGTATCTTCAATTTTCATCCGTGTGCCCAGCTTCACTTTGAAGTCTCACATTCACAGTTAACAATTTTCCATGTATACTAAGTAAATAACATTACCAAAAGTACATTCATGCATATACATGGTCTGCTATAATGTCAGATACGAATTACATTTTCAAACTGGGCACTGAAAGAAGATATGCATAATTACTTCACAAAAAAAATATTAAACTCCCCTTGTCTCACTAGGAAAAATTTTCAATTATTTTCAACATGGGCCAGCTGTTAGGATTGCAGTTGGATTAAAATGAAGATGTTACATACTTCAGAAGAGCACTTATGCAAACGCCAGCACTGCAGTCTGGCAGCCCTCTTCGCAGGAAGCTGGACTGTACCTCACCAGAACTCCTTCAGAGAAACGCTTCCAACACCAAGCAAGTGGGTGGCAGATTTACAAACTGCAATCTCTTGACATGAATGAATAATGTGACTTTACACCGGTGAAGAATATGACCTCTTCTCTATCCCACGTATTTCTCCCTCCCTCTTCTCCTGAACCCTGCAAGCAGACTGGAGTAACCGCAGCAGGTAATTACATGTTATTAGCGTTGCATTAGACTGAGTAGCTATTCAGTAAATTAGTATGTGATATTAACTAAACCTATTCAGTTGATGAACACAAGAATCAGCCTCAAAGTAGCAATTAACAAATTATTCCTAAACAGGTGTCACTTCTAGAGCAAGTAAGGCTATCATTTTTCTCTAATTCACCAGGAAAATCCTGACTTCTTCCATACAGTAAACACATTTTAAGCAGATGGTATGTTCTCAAAAGGCAAGAGACATATCCTTAAATAAATCAATGTTGTTTGATGTGAAGTCTTACACCGAAAGTCAGTAGAATTTGTGGAATATTTCCTTAAGATTTAGGGATGATTTACAATTATGCTGAGAGAACAAGCCCAAGATCTAAATCTTGCTGATTAAACTCTGTGCGCTCCAGGGGAAAAAAAATACCAGAGCTCTCGTTTGTCTATACAGAATAGTCACTGACACCTATAATGCTTGGGTTTTTTTAAAGAGCAGCGCATCATCACAAAAATATTGGGATCCCTGTTAATGTAAACAGCGTTTTTAATGCCCCATAGCAGAAACACACTAATTCATTGTCTTTTAATCTTGATCTTGCAAACAGTCGGTTCTCCGCGTAGCATCCCTGCTCTTCAGAGAGATTTATATACGTCTGATGTTAAGTCCCTTGGGTTACCGAATGCCTGAACACATGAAACAAACTGACAGATGAGAGTTTGCTTTAAACCAAACACTGCTGCAGAAAGCAAAGGCTGAGTGGGTTGAAAATGTACATAGCAGAAAAACGCCCCGAGTTCTTAACGCGAAGCCAACAGCTCTCTTTCTGAGCCCCATTTCACCGGGCTTTGTTAAGAGAGCGTTTCCACAGCAGGAAACATACGCCTCTGAAACGGCGTGGGTCAGTTTTGGCGTGTGTGACTGCGCATCTACGCCGTGGGTGATGCCGTCCTTCCATCCCTCCACCCATCCATCCCAGAGCTCCCGCTCCGCGGGAGCGGGCACAGCGCGGCCAGAGCCGCTGCCCGGGCGGGGCCGGCGGCGCCCCGCCCCCTCCCGCCGCCACGAGCGGGCTGGCAGCAGCCTCTGCTGGCGACCGGGAGCGCGGAGAGGGCCCGGCAATCCCGCACCGGCAATCCCGCACCGGCAGTCCCGCACCGGCAGTCCCGCACCGGCAATCCCGCACCGGCAATCCCGCACCGGCAGGTGTTTAATGCCGAGCCGGGCTACCCCAGCTGCAGCTGAGCATCTCTGCGTCTGCGAGGGGGCTTACACAGTATTAAGTACTGGGAAAAGCCCGCTGGTATTTTCCTTGGAAGTGCTGTGGTTTTCTTCCTTCCGACTGTTTAGAAAAGTACGCGGGAAGTTCCTCCAGGTTTTCAAACTTTCATCTAAAGAAACCTGTGAAAGGTAACCAAAAACTGTTTAACGATATGAGGAGGTGCAGGCGGATGTGCATATCCTGCAGTCACTCTTCAAAAGCCCAGATAGCACAGACCACAAACTCGGACTTCTGCTGGATAGACTGCAGCAAATTACAGCATATACATACTAACGGTTTGCTACACAAACCATATAACTGAGAAGAAAAGCCTGCACAGCGGAAGAGAAGATGCACTCATTGTTTTGAGACAGAGCCTCCTAGAAGTTGCTGGAAAGTAAAGCTGATCCCTAACACCAACATACTCATTTGCTGCCTTAATTTGCTGGTAGAAGAGTTGCTGAGTGAAGATCATTTTCCAATTGATGTGATTAGTATAAACAATTTTAGCCTTCATTACCCACTATGTTTAGTTTTTCCTGAGAGTATTTTCCCAAGCCTTTGAAAATGCAGAATTTACAGGCATCTTAGAGCAGAATCCCAGCTCAATGGCAGAAACAGCAGCAATCTGATTTAATACCATACCGATTTACTGCAAGGTCTTTCATCCAGCTGAATCACCTAACCTGAATAATTTATTCTCTAAGAAATCACAATCACTACACAACCAGGTAAAGAGAATGTTAAAATACTAAAAGCTTTTAATCATCTTGAAAGTAAATTTGTTCTAGTGGGCAAAAAGTTAGAAGTATAAACAACAGTATTATACTGTAAATAGTGTAACAATGTTTACAGCAAAGAACTTGTCTTTCGACACAAAACACCTTCACTGACTTTCTGATTGACCTGAACTCGCATTTTCCCTTTGCTTTGAAATTAAAGCCAAAGTTTTTCTGAAGTAGTCTTTCATGGTAAGAAAACCTACCTTATCTTATGGCAAATGAACTTTATCCTGGAGACGTGGGAGGGGCTGAGAACATCATGATTGGGAAATATCACATTTCCGCACTTTCACCCTTCTTCCAATTCACCTGGGGCTGTTACCTCCAAATTTTTTCCAGCAGCCTTAAGAGATAGGGCACAGAATGCCACCAGAAGACACTGCTCAAGGAGCACAGAGCTGCTCTTCTCTTGAGCATGATCTTCCAGAAAGCAAAATCCCACCGTGCAAACTGAATATTCACCCCCCTACCGCAACTCCTACCACCTCTGAATACCTCCAGAGATTTGCAAACACACCTTCTGCTCAGATAAGCTGGTGTTTTCTGTTAGAAACACTGCAGCACGCCATGTTTAGACAAAATTTTGATGACCCAAGAGTTGGAGGAATTCCCTGATATACGTGCCACAGCCGTGCTCGTGCAGGGAGCCCAGGCAGACCACTTACTGAGAAAGTTATGGGGAAAGGCAGGGCAGGGGATGTGCCTTCCCCCTGTCCAGCAGGTACCAGTAAAAGGAGGGCAGATGCATCCTCCTCTTCAGGAGACAAATTAGTGGCAAGAGCTACTACAGCCCAAACTCTTGATGAAGAGCCTCAGTTCCCTGCAGGTCCCAGATTTCTGCAGCTAATTCAAACCAAGCACATTGTCAACCATTACTTGAAAAAGCCATACCCATGTAGACAAGCAAGAACCCACCTAGGCCAAACAGACCGGCCATTTCCAAGCTGGTGAAACTTAAAATGAAAGTGAATATTTTGTAAAGAAAGCCTTTTTTTTTCAGTCATCATAGGTATACGTGCAGGAGAGGTAGAGAGCTGTGAGTTTCTCCACTGTTAACAGATCTCTAGCTGTAATTTGATCTGCCTAAAGTTGACCATCACACAGATACCTTAGAGAAAATCTAAAATGCACTGAAATTGGTCTATATTTTCCCAACCAATTTATGCACAAACAAAAGCTACCAGTCAAGAGAATTCATCTTCTCAGTCATCACACTCACAAGGATTCACTAAGTCTTCTCCTTCTTTTCTTTGAACTCTTCCAAATTTCTTTGGCCTTTACCTTCCACTGCAACCACTTACTCTCTCTGTATTTACAGCTTCACAGTCTTTTACGCTTAATAAGGAGTTTGGTAGTTCAGCAGAAAAATTGCCCGGCCATCAAATTTGGGGACTGGAGCAAAGCTGGGTACCATCTACCACTTGGTTCAGGGAACTGACACTCAGGAGTTTGGTTTTAAGTGATAGTCTGCCCATCATGCAGAGGCTTTTTGTCTGAAGCAAACCGTAAAATCCATGCAAATCCACCGTACAGAATTAATGTAACAAAAACGGGATATATACAGTTTCTAACATTGATATTATTTTAAAATACTGAGTAAAAGAAAGGATAAAAGCAGATGAGAAGAGAGAGCAAGAGACAGCAAGACAGCATCACCCATTTTTCTCCCTCACTACAGGCTTCTTTTTTTTTTTTTTTTTTTTTTTTTGGCAATTGTACATGGAATTCCCCATTCGGTCAGTGCAAGGTTTTGCACTGACAAGCAGCAGGATTTTTGTGGCTGGTCTGGGGGAAAAATAAAATAAACAAACAAAGAAGCACAATATACGAGCTTTTCAGACAGAGTATAAGTCAGATGTTACTCATCAACTGTGAGTTACCATATCATAGAGAAAACAGGGCAGTAATTACTTTCTATTCTGGCAGCACTTTACTTTGGTGGCTGGAACTTAAAATGCACAAAGTACTAAATTTGTGTTAAGACTCAGATTTACTGTAAAAGGTCAACAGTTTCTAGCAGGGAAGGATTCCACCTGTGGAGGATGACTTCATGGCCTTTTTCAGAGCCTCCACAAAACCTAAAGGCTTTGAGAAAGAAGCAGATTTCACCCACTGTTGGCTGGATCTGACCCTGCTTCTACACCACCAGCAGCCTCCAAAGTCCCCACTGGAAAATCTTTACATTTCTCACTCCAGAAACAGACTGAAAACTGTCTGCAAGCTCTTCCACCTCTCTGTTAGTAAGGATTTTTATATCCTTCTCCTGCTCTGCAATGTTGATGCATCCAGTTGCCTTACAACCTCTTGGTCTCGTTCTCCAGGGTGCAGTCTCAAAGACATGTTCTGCAAATGCTTGCTCTTCTCAGCAAAGACAGAGCCCTTAACTGCAACCACAAGCTACAGCTTTTAATTTTAACACTTAACTGAAGGCCAATTCACTTGGTAAATCTCCAGCTACAAGGAGTGTGAACCAACAGGGGAGATAAAATTGAAAATAAAACTAGAATTACACACACACGTACACACACACATGCGCACTAAAAAGGACTGGTCTGCATGCTGGAAAGTAAAGAGTGGGTTTGGCAAAAAGGGATATGCCAAGCACTCTTACAGGTAAATTCTGAGTGAATGAATTTTTGGGAGGTTGGTGACACAGAAAACAAATAGAACATCAGGAATCACAACACTCCAAGGAAACCTCTTTTTCATCCTGCAGAAAGTTGTTTTGTCTTGGCTGTTTATATTTTAACCTCTATATGATCATACTGAAAAAAAGCTTTACTTCTCTTCATTTTTCATTGTCTTATTTGAAGCAAAGGTAAGTAATATACATTTCACGTTTACAAGCTGCTCTTCCTATATACCTGTAAATATTCTCAAGACAGTTATCACGCCTAATTTTTTGCAAAGAGCTCAGCCCCAGCTGCCCAGGCCATACACACAGAGTAGTCGTGTGGCAATAGGCTCCCATTAGGTAAATCAAATTTAAATTATACTCCAAGACAGAGCATTTCAGTCACTGTCTGCATGTGGTTAATTGATAGACTATGGACAAAAAGTGAAAGCCATCTTAGCAACAAGTTAGCCTGGTTTGCAGTGTTTGGGGATAAGAGGAAAAATCCTTATGATTTATTGTTAAGCCTCAGACAGCGGGGTTTTTTTCCCTGTACTATAACTATTTGCATACGAAAGGTATACCAGCAGTTTTTGTAGGATTTACATGTACAGAAACCATGAAAAAAACAAGCTGTGGTAACTGATAGAACCAGGTTAAAATATTATCATCCTTCATTGACAAAACCCCAGAGTGAGATATTTCAAAGCTCCCTAGGAAGATTTTTCATTCCTTTCTTAGAGGATGCATGCAGATAAACTGACTAGACATTCATTTTAAATTGTATTTTCAATACCTCTGGGATCTGTCTAAATTCTCCTGAACAGTTTCTCATCTTTAATGAGAAATTAAAGATTTCTAATCTTTAATTAATCTGGAAAACATGTTTTGTCTAATTTCTAAGATTTTGTATTGTCAACCAAAATGATCTTGTAGTTACTCTTTTGACAAAATGAGATTTTGCAATCTGCTTTTTTCAAACTGGAAAGAGATAGGTTTTGCATCTTAATTTGGTTAAAGAAACAGACAACACCAAGCCTCATTTAGAAGATCCTGAACTCTGACAGGAGGGGTAACCAAATTACTAATTCAACTCTTGCAGCAGAAAACATTGTTAGCATTGGCCATGACGTTCAATTAAATGGATCATACAAAAACTAACAGCCTGAAATCCTGTTACCCTTGAAGCTGACAGCAAAAATCTCACAGATTCCAGTGGGTGCATCAGTGCGCCACAACCTTGACAAAGAAACCACCTGGAGCTTTGTACTGCACACAGTAACCACTTTCCCAAGGACACGTGTTACCTACGTATGACTGTATCCAGTCATAAACGTAATTTTCTTTGTGCTGTAGAGGAGGTGGCTGAACTGATTTGCAGTGTTGCCAGAAGAGATGGACAAGCCACCAAGAGACTCTACAGCAGTCTTCTAATAATGCCTGCCTTTTACAGAGACTGACCTCTCTTCACCTTGCTAAAAGCAGTAAGTAGTAAGTAATAGATCTTGTCAAAGGTTACTCTGTAGAATAACCTCTGGAGATATTAGATAGAGGTGTCCAGAGAAATATCACTAAGGTGCTGACAAGGAAACCAAGGGGATTATGATTAGGAAGTGTGAATAAGCTAAGGTTTCAAACATACTCACATTTTGGTTAGAAATGCTGAAGTACGGGAAGGAAATGTTCTACATACCATCAAGCCACCAAAACACACACTTGAAAAGACAAGTTAAAGAGCCATCACATGGAGATTAAATACTACACATGATTTAAGAAAAGCCATTCCAGACAACTAGAATAAGCAAGAATTTCTTCCTCATCAAAACCCTGCATGTCTCCTGATAAAAAATGTGAAACTAATCTTCTCAAACGAGAAAAAAAAAAAAAAAAGCTGTACCTAGGAAACACTAATTGTTCCTTCAGCTCCCTTTTAATCCATCCTGGAATATTCAAATTAATTAGCCTTTTGTCAGAACTTCCACCAGATAATTCCCAGTAAGATATATCCCCTTAAGACATCCACATTTCCTGTAAAGAAGAAATACATTTTAAAAGACCTTAAAAACCTAAGCCAGTAGCCAAGCTTAAAAAGACTATTTCTCCATTTACTCCAATTTCTGAATTTAACAATTATGCAATGATTTAATTGAAAAAAAGTCCAAGATATTTCTGACAGCATTCTTACTAGAGGTTAACCTCTCTTAAATTTCCTCTCAGCAAAGTTGCTGTACAAAGCCTTTCAGCCAATCTTTTTCTGATCCCATCAGTTGATTAAGTTGATTTTGCACTGCCCTTCAGGGAAGCCAGTCATCTTCTCTGTTTCAGTCACATCAAACCAGACCAGACCAAGTCTTAGGAAATATTTGGGAGATGTGGCCAACAAAAGGCCTCTACCCAGACATCTGAAGTTCTCAATCAAACACAGCTTTCCAGGAGCTTGTCCCCATCTTACATTGCACAGAATTATCTTGCTCAGACGAGAAAGATAAAGAGACCCAAGCTCCCCAAACCTAAAGCAGACAAATAGAGACAGATAAACATAAAAGTCTTTGCTTCAACATGAAAGACTTTATTCAGTACAAAAAAAAAAAACTCTGAAAGATGTAGTGCCTTATGTCTTCCTTAATATAAATCAATTTTCAAAGAAGTTGTACCTCATTTTGAAAAAATGTTGAAATAGAGTATTTTGACTTTTTCACATACTTTTCTTCCCTTTTATTTTGGCTGAAGCTATTCAGAAGATCTGATCTTTAACTGTGAACACAGTTCAGGCCTCTATGCTTTTCAGCAAAGTTCTTTTTTCTCAAAAAATGTCACTAGCCTGGCTGCACAGGCCAGATGTACTCCCCTCCAAACCTGCTGCTCAGAGGGCACCTACTTTACCCCTGGCAACTACTACTTGATTTAACTCAGGCTTGGATGGGGTGCAGAGAAAAACCCTGTGGCCCAACTGTCTTTTCTACACAACGGCAAGGAAATCCCCTCTGTGCTAAATATGGGGCTTAGCAAGACTCGAGGCTCTGTCAGGACCTGGCCACTTTTCAGGCCATCTCACGTACACCACACTTGAGAGCACAGACAGCTCCAGAGTCGGTCATTAGATGGAGAAGTAACTGGCATTTTCATGTGGGCACCAAAAGGATGATGCTTTTTTAGCACGTATTTTGAAGATGGCTAGTGGGAAGGCACTGTGTATATGAGGAAAGTGCTATCCATAGAATTACAAAAGCCTGAGAAAAGCACTATTTGCATTTTCATTTAACTCCTTCACAATCAATCTTTATCAAAAATCTGTTATTTCCATAGCACAAATCACTTCCTTTTACCTCTTTTTCACCTACCAATTAGCTACACAATTTACTGCCGTGTATCATTTACTATGTACACAAGAGTCTGCCTGTACAAATCAGTTGCCAAATTGCAGACTTGGTTTTGCTCTTAAAATTCTGCAGTGTCAGACTACAAATAATTGATATTTTACAAAATCTGTTCTCCATGCGATACCTGTCCATTCCAGGTTCTACTGAGAACTAATGTCTCTGTAAATGTCGACACAGGCATTTCCCTGTCCAGTATTTTCTAAGCACTGGAGCCAAGTGAGAAATTTGTTTGAAATCTTGCTTGGGTTTTCTGAAAGCACCTGAACCCTGGTGGCTGGCATTTTATTAGTTGGGGAAGGCGTAAGGTGGATCTCACTGCCACAGTCACACGGCCACGTAGCTCAGCAGCACTCCCAATGCCACATCTTCCCCTGTCCAAAGAAGGCTGTTTCCTCAAAAGAAGAGATACAACAAGGAGCTCTGCGTACACAGTATGTCACATCGACTCTTCGCTTGCAGGGCATCCTCAGCACATTTAAGCTATCTGAAACCAACACAGCAAATTCAAATTTTGAAAGAAAATCAAATCTATTTTCATGACTAGCTTTATAAACCAGTCATCATGCCTCTTGTTGTCCTCATTATAAATTAATTTATAATTAATTACAATGCTGAAAATATTTCTTCTAAGCTCCTTCTGCGCCTAAAAACTTTCAGCCTGCTGAAAAGCTTTTGGCTGGCAGTGCACTGACTCAAAACTCTGAAATGAAAACTGGAAGACTGACAGCCTAGAAATAGGCTGTCTCAATATTTTGGAATAGCAACTTTTTGGCAAGAAATTTTGTATTGAATCAGACAGCACCAGAGACAAAATACAACATGTAGCATTCTGACTGCTACAGAGGGAGCAATGTTTTTCAGAGTATCTCCTTGTGTATCCTGCAAGCTCCAGTCAATTTAGATAATCCAGTAAGAGGTTCAAGTGTAAGGCCACAGCATAGCAGTAAAATGAACTATCTGGAACTCTTAAATTTTAGGGTATTATTAAGTTGGTTGACTCATCTGGGATCCATTGACTTTAACTGTTTCTGTTAAAAACAGCCCACTACAATTTTTCACTGAGGAACAAAAAAAAAAAAAAAAAAAAGGGAGGCATGCACGTATCTGATAGCTTCTTTTTCACAGCACCTATTTGACTACATATAGCTGCACTCATTAGTCCCAAGGCTTTTTTAATTTAATGCTAGGGAATACAAAATCATTTGTGATAACATTAGAGGTCACTTTCAAAAGAATAAAATAGGAAGCTGTCTCCCTATTTTGTGTAATGTAACGGAGGTCAGAAATGTTTTTCTCCAAAGCAGGATTTTTGTTAAGGTATTTGCAGAACTCTTCATATTGGGGGCTACAGAATTAGAGCACATACTTTTTCAGCTCTCTATTGAAGAGCTGAAGCATATCTTGATCTTTAACAAAGAGAGCTTTTCTCCCAAGAATTTGCTAGCCGTTTGAATTAATGAGGAATTAAGTTTCATCTCAGCAATTTTACTAAACTTTGGAGGAAAGGGACCCAATGCCACTAGTCCCTGAGTGCCCTCAACAACCATTGACTTCAATGAGAATTAAGATGTGTCCTACTTTCAGTTGACACAGCACCTTGCAGAATTATATCCAATCCCCTTCCCTTCCTCATAAGAATATATTTTTTCCCACTAGCGATCTGATTTTTATTTTGCTTTGACCAGAGATGAAATTAATGTGGATGTTTTGGTGCTGACAACCTCCCTGTCAAATTATATAGTGACTTCTCATGCTAAAACTTGTTTGTTTTCACACCATCATCACTGATGATCTCAGCACAGCAGCACTCCGAGAATAATGGTTTAGTCAAACGCAAAGCCAGCAGAAGGAACCTAAAACAATGTGTGCTTATATAGGGCCTACATAAATAGTGCTTTTTAAAAATGTTTGGCAATGAAATAATAGTTGTGGGTTTGTTTCATTTTTTTTATAAATTAACCTCTGGATTGTTAAGGATCCAGAGTCTTTGCACCCCAGAGTGGTTATAGGGCCTGAAAATATTTGTTATATCCTCTCACAAAAGAACATACAGAGAAGTTGCTCATTCTGTGCCATTAATAAACAACCATGGGCCATACCCTCACTCCACAGTTTCAGATAAGTCAATGGATTTATACCAATTTCAAAAGTAACAGAGATGACCCCATATGTGCTGGGCCAAATGAAGAAAATTGGAAGCAAGTAAGTGCACATGATTAGGGCTGGAGAAAGTGAGGATTGGACATTGGACACTATTTCTCACTGGACACTGTCTATTTATCACAATGTTTTTCTTTATTCAAAATTCCCTGTTGATTGCTGTTTAAAAAAAAAAAATCAGAGTAGCCCAGGCAGTGATGATATTTTTTCCCATTTCTCAAAGACCTTGTTCTCACTCTCAGGTCAGCTTGGGATGATGCAAGATGCCAGAGTGGTCTGGGTGTTGCTTTCCAGCGCTGCAAAGAAATACTCCAATTTATTAAAACTGCCGAGCTACACTGCCTCCCCACTTCTTTCCCCCTCTGTCTCTTTTATTTTTTTTTCCAAATTCTAAAAGAAAACCCAAAACCTCCACATACAAAACATAACTCAAGTCTGAGGTGTTACTTCCAATTCACAGCTGCGTCATTAAGAGTGAAAATGCACATCATATTTAGGAGCAGAATTATATCCTGCCATGTTTAACTGAAAATCTTGGTGGGCTTTTCATCTGTGTTGTGCGAGCCTGAGGCCAGAGTGGTGACTGTCACAGCCAAAGAGACACAGACAGATAGATGATGGAGAGTGCAGACTGCGCACCCACACATAAAGCGCGTGAGAGGAAGGAGAGTGCACGGAAGGAATATTAATTGAGCAGAAAATAAGTATTCTCAATATCCCCCTGCCCCCTTAAAAAGTATCCACAAGATGAGGAGAGCTACAAACATGTTCATCTTGGGGAAACAGCCGTCCTTAACGTGACATGTAAGGCTATTACTTTAATAATGGGATTTGCACAGCGCACAACTGATAGGCTACGTTCAGAATAGACCCCGTGAATCTAATTTTCTTTTCAATGAGTATTATTGCAGTTGGTAACTCCACAGATTTCAATAGAGTTGCTCCAGATTTGTATCAGGGTGAGTGGAGAATTAGGCTCTACTATGATATTTTTTAAATCCACAAGAATGTAATTCTCCTTACCCAGTCATAAAACCCATGGCTCTTTTGATCCTTTCTACTTTCATAGAAAATTATTTACAGAAACTTGTCTTTTAAAGATTCTCACCAAAATAGTTAAATTACTGCTTTCTCTCACTTTTTGTGATAAACCATCAATTACTCAAATTTAACCTATTGTCATGCCTGAGTCCCTGTGCTGCTTTATTAGTGTTGAGGAATGAAAGAGCAGTACGGGAATTGTAGAAAGTGGTTTAAGTTTTACATCATTCATTTTTTTTTCTCCTCACTGTCTTTTTTAAATACTTACACTGACCTTATTTAATAACAGGTATAAAATAACCTTTAAGTCCTACACAGATACACTTAAGGATATGGAAAAAAGGAAGAGGGAAAATTCCTTAACTTGTTTTTAACTACAGAATCTCTTATTTTCCCTCATTTTGTGCACTCTAGAAAATTATGGAAGTCTCCATAGATGTTGATTCCGATCTCCTCAACCTTTAAAAAAAATATGCAAATATCCTTCCCCCTCCCCAGACCATCACCAGCAAAAGGAGCTTTTTTAATAAGTCACAAAATATGAAGTTGATGTGGTGGTTGAAATCACCATAAACCCTTAACAAAGATTTCTTCTTCCTAAAGCGTTCATTCAGTAATTAAGTTAAACAATAGGTATTAAAATATATTCCTGAACAAAGCAATTGCTGCTCTTTTTTCTACTCCATTGCTCCACTTCTAGTTTTTTCAGGTTGTATTTTACAATCATTCCAATAAAAGAAGTTTCCTATAAGTAAGGTACTGGCAAGCCCAAATTTCTAATACAGACAGTGCCATTTCTGGACAAGCACAATTCCAGGCTCTTTGCCATCACACACTCAGATCACCTTTGGAGTTCCTGCTGGGCACCTAAAAATATTTCATGACAAGCTCATTCACTGACCTGACCAGAACCAAAAGCAAGCCTAGATTTAACCAAACCAATCGGCTAAAATTATTTCAGAGTAGTAACGTACAGGTGTAATTTACTATTGCAGAATCATGGAATTGTTTGAGTTAGAAAAGTCTCTTAAGATTGAGTCATTAACCCAACACTGCCAAATCCACTACAAAACCATGTCCCCAGCTGCCACATCTACACGTCTTGTAATTACCTCCAGGGATGGTGACTCAACCTTTTCCCTGGGCAGCCCATTCCAACGCTTGACAACCCTTTCAATGAAGAAATTTTTCCAAATATCCAACCTAAACCTCTCCTGGCGCATCTTGAGGCCATTCATAATTTGAAGCTCCACACCTAGTAACAGAGTATTGCTGTTGAATAAAAGTTTTTTGAAAAGTTAAGTGAGAGGTATATTTGGACTGGGAATAATGTTATCATCACTAGTTCACCCATGACTGAGTCACTGGCAGTTGATTTGCAGCATCAATGCACAACCAAGTGACCTACTAATATCATCATCCATATCCTGGAGCGTTTCCTTAGGCAGAATACTCTGCAGGTCATATTTTCAGCACTCCAGAACTGAAGGATGTAAAGGACAATAAAAGAAAAACAAGAGAGAGGGAGTACAACACAGTAACATCTCAATTTAGTGCCTACTGTTGTAGCTGCTCCATACAACATCCTAAATTCAGTCTCAGATTCTGTTCATTGTGCTACAGAGCCCCCTGTGTTGAGCATCGCATATTAACTAGCATTCCTTACATGAGGCCAGGAGGAAAAAAAAATCAGATGTTACATTTAGGAGCCACTGGTCCAGGTTTATTTGCCAGAGAAGCCGAATTAATTTCTGAGTACTTGCAAACAGCTCAGAAACAGGTGGCAATGAACAACACTGCCTTACATGCAATGAGAGAGTAACTGAAGGCACAAGCAAAAAACGTAAAGAGGTAAAGGGGCAGCTTCCTCTTAATGAGAAAAGATCAGCCAAATTAAATACATTTATCTGTATTAAATTTATGCAGTGTATTTAAGGATGTCTAGTTAAAACTCAGTATATCCCTGGACAGAGAAGTTTAAAACAGAAAACATACCGAGATTGGGACCAGACATTCAGCTGCATTGCAATGTTCAGTGAGTGGTGGTGGCACCCAAAGACAAGGCCCTCAGGAAGAAACGAAGTTGAGACAAAAGCAAAGCAAGCTGTTTGAGAAAACCCTGCGAGGATTTGAAAGGCAATAGAAACTATTGGTAGAGTTTTTGTGGGGTAGAAAGCTGCAGGTGAGATCAAACCATGCCCAATTCCTGAGCTAACAGAAGTGCCTAGTAAGAGCAAGGAAAACATTCAGAGCCAAAGAAAAGCAGAATCAGCTGGCAAAAGTAATAGAAGATTTGTAGTACTTTTTCCCAATTAAATTCAAATCTCATTCCTTCTGGCTTCTTCTAAAGATGTTGCTGTTTTTATCACCCACAAAGTGGAGCCCTTTGGCCAAGCAGGGCTGCACCCCACACCTTCAAATCACCTTACACGGCATGACAGTGACATGAGCTGTCTCAGAGGATGAGATTATTAAAGCCACACACCTAGACAAACACTGCTGATGACAGTGTTTCAAGGCACTTACTCTGAAGTTATGTGTGGGACTGACTTCTTGAACAAATTCTCAAAAAAGTATAAGACAGAAACGAGAACCGAAAGCAAACATCTTTTAAGCTAAGGAAATTGTTGTAAGCTTTCAGTGTTTTACTACGAAAATCCTACAGCCTTCAGCAAAATCCTTGGAAAATCTCTCTGTGTTTATAAAATAGCATTTGATATCACATTCTAAAAACCTACAAACCAGTGCAACCAACCCTTTCTTAACTCTCTAAGGGCAAATAACACCTGCATTTCCCATGTGATGGCTAATAAAAAAGTGCTGACTCTCTGTAATTTTAATTACAGAGGTAAATAACACTTTAGTGAAAAATAATAGATGAAGTATTATTTTAAAGTTTCTGGGTTGTCCCATCAACGTGAGCCACAATAGGAGCAAAACAATCAGTGCACAAACCGACACAACAGCTCCACGGATGTAAAAAGGCCGAAGAGCTTATCTGCTTCAACAAGTCCTTTCATCCCATCACCAAAACAATTATTTTATGTATGTTATGCTGTGCTTGTTATGTACACCTGAGACAATTTAAATAATTTATTTGATTGTATATGTAACAAAAAAAAAGTATTTCCATAACAAGGTTTTATTTTTACATGTCAATTCTACAAAAGCTAATTTCTGTACTTACTGCTATCATGTGGCTAATGTTAAAATATAGCATGATAAGATGTTGTCTGAGATTACTGTTTTGTCTGTGTCAGAGAATATTACACCTTAAGTATTATAAATTAGCATAGTAATAGGACTTTTGGTAAGAGGAAAAAATTTTTTCATAGTTCTTATTCCAAACTGTTGCTTTAAATTTGTGATCAACTTTGATCATTTTTTCAAGACAGAGAAATGCAAAAGCCCTAAATGTTTGTTTTTAAGGCTAGAGCCCTAAAAGCTCTGGGGCATTATGATTTGCAAAGCAGAATCTATCATTTATCTAGAAATAAGGAGGGCTTTTTTCAGGGGTTGAATAGCCTGCAGCGTGGAGAGAGGGCAAATCAGCAGAAATTGTTTTGAGACGTTACAGAGTGACCTACCAAGCAGTCTGATCGGCCCTGGAGTTAGCACTTACGACTGACAGAATCTGAGAGCATTTCAAATATTTCCAGTAGGACTTCTGTGTATTTGTGTCAATGAGAGTTTACACATAAAAGATTAAGCCAAATAGGTGGGCTATTATATATGTCTACCTATTAATTTGGTTAGTATGAGATAAGCAAAACCAAATCAAAGCAAAAGAATCACCTAGACCTGTGAAGCAGAACTGAAAGACCTGTTGCATTATACATCTGTTTTTCCAGCAACTGCATCTACTGAGTATTCCTGTAATGAGTTACAAGAAAAATCAGTGTTTGTGGGCCTTAAGAAAATTACTACTTTGTTCTAATAATAAATCATATGGTCCTTAATAATAATTTTTTAATGTTTTAAGTAAAAACAGTTTTGCTCTTCTTTTATTGCAGAATCTTGTGCAAAATATTTTTCTCATAATAGAGAGTTCATAAGAAAGATGGGCACTGGAATTAAAATTAAGCTTGAAAGACAGCTAATAATACATAAACATAGGTATAAGCCCTCAAAGCAACAGGTTTATACAAAATCCAGGAAGTTAACTAATGGCATAAATTAGAGACACAGGATGACAAAGAGTAGAGGAAAAGTCCTTGATTAAAGAAACTGTTTTAAAAGCAACAACAACCTTGCAAGAACTCTTCTAATATATAAGATCCTCATACCTTGATTAGGGGCACAGAGACATGTTTTTAAAGGGGGTCACAAGGAAACAAGTTAATAACCCAGTTTCAAATCACTGTGCGAGACTTGCTGAGCTCAGAGAGATTCTGCCCACAAAGAGCTGAAAGGTTTAGCATGTAAAAGCTGCCTTCTGAAGGCACTGGGAGATTGCTTCAACTCCAGAGTGAAATCTAGCTCTCACGGCAACAATCTTTTACAGAAGATTCCTTGGTAGTGCACAGGATAAGTGTGGTTGCAGTACATTTTAGATTCTCAAAGTGAGGAAGTGAATATCAAATTAAAAAAGCACCTATTACTCTTTATCTGTATAAGTCATTCTGCTAAGTGGTGATATGAATAAAATTACAGGTACAATCTCGCTTCTGTCTTTTCATTAAATGTACATACACGGTTTCCCTCCCTTTACATTCCCTGGGATATATTAGCAGAAGTGGACTTTGATAAATTGAAGCTGTTTTGGAGGGGGGGAAAAGGTTTCCGCTTGTTCTAAATGCGTAAACTTTACAAATATTGCAATTTTAAATCCTGGAAAAGTGCCATCCAATATTCAAGACTGGCAAACAGTGCTTACTGCCTTTTTTTATATGCTATTACAAAACTTTTTGATTTTAAGCATTAGCCCAACTATTCCTAAGAGTCTGCAATTAAAGATGTAACAATAGGAAACTACAGACGTTTCAGCCATCTCTTTTTCATGCCATAAGTTCATTATTTCTATTTCCTGTTTCACTCAAGTGTTTCTTTTAAAGTTTTGAAACTTTTATGATCTCCACAGATGAAACCAAACATAAATCCCATGCAAGTTAACAGGACAAAGGAAACATCCCCAAGTCTATCAACAGCAGTAGATACCAGTTCTTCCCAATCCATGTATGATAAAGAGTAATGAAAAACCCCTGGTTAATTATCATAAAAACAGGCTCCTTACCATAATCTGGAGAGTACAGTCAAGTCCAAGTTGTTTTGTTCAACCACCACAACTGTTCTTTCTTTTTAGGGACTTATTTTTAAAAAACCCCAAAACTCACTTTGCCAGTGATAGTGGGGGAAGAATTCCCAAGAGCTATTAGGCTTCATGAATTAAGGCCCTCACAACTGCACTTCATTTAAGCGGTACAAAACAGTTCAACCAAGAGTTACGTCCCAGGCTGTAGCTATTTGCCCCTCTCGTCCTCTTCTTCTTTCTCTCACCATCTCTTTCAGTAAATGAGACTAATTTTTCCAGTAGCCTTTAACTCCCTAGATTAACTGAAGTGGAAAATGTGACTACAAACTCATAGCACTGTCTAGCCTCCAACCCAGCACAGAATCAACTTTGTTGTAAGTGCTGAAGGACACCTAGCAAGCTGCTACTTGCTAAGTTCATAACCCAGGAGTGTGTATTCGCAGAGCACAGGACTGCGCCATCTAGTTAGCTGCCAGCAGGCTTTGCTCTGCCTGTTGGGAGCAGATGCCTCGGGATGCAGGGCTCTAGCCCTTGGGAATGTTCCGTTTCTTACACATTCAATTGTGGTGGGGTTTTTTTTTAATAAAATATCACTGCCGAGATAATCCACATCTAGTGGATATGGGAAAATTTAGGCTATAATAGTGGAGCAAACTTCTACATCTATCTTTGATTTACAAGATAAAAGCAACTTTTAAATTAAAGAGCCTTTCTGCTAATAGACCTTATTATGCCAGAGACAGGAACGATTTTCCTAGAAAGTTGTCCCTGTGTGCATGCCTATTATCTTTGCTTTCCCCCTTCCACTAATGAGCATTTATCTAAAGAGCCTGTTAATCCTCTGATGTGTGCTTCTGGTCAGAGGTAACAGTTTGAATAAAACCACTAATCACTTATCACTAATCACTGATCATTAATCACACTTTTCCCTAGTGCTTTGCAACCTGTACAGCTCCCTTTAGGATTAAGGAGTCACAAATAAGGATTTTAGCCATTTTTTATTAAGAATTTCGGGCTTTTCATACCAACAGCTTCATTCACCACATGAAAGTTACAAAATACAAGCAGGGACTTTCACCACTGTACACTTTTATACTGAAAATAAACCATACTCTTATGGAAGAATACCTCCTTCGGCAAAGTCCCCACAAATTACCCTATGTTTTTGCATTTGACTCTCACCTTCCACCTCTCAATTTTCTTTCAGTCCGGTTTCTGGATTATCTCTGCGTGAGAGTATCTTACAAGAAAGTTTTCCTACACCACTGTTACTTGACACACTGCTGCTTGCCCAAACAGCCAGACAAGGAAAGTCTGGTGCACACCAGCGGGTGAATATCTCTCTGAAAACTGCAGTCTCAGAAAAGCCCAAGCAAGATGCTTCACAGTTATTATGTTTCTGTTTAAGCTTCAATTTCATCTAGCTAAGTACTGTTTCTTACTGATAATACATGGAAATCTTCTAATCTTGCTGCCTAAGTCACTTCTCATATCCCTCTGAGTTTAAAATAAGAAAGAAAAACCAAACAACATATGGACATTTCATTTTCCTTTATTCCTACCCCCATCTCTGAAACAGCCTCTCTCTTCCAATCGTAAAGCTTATATTGAGCCCTGGAGATGAAGGATCACTCACCATGCTTGGACATAAATAATAGAGGAAGGCAGAGTTTAGCAAGTATTCCCCTTACACTCCTGCAGCTCTTATCGTCCTGAAAACTTCGCTGGGGAGAGAGAGACCCCTGTAAGAAAGCGACAGTGGCGGGGGGACGCGGAGTTGGGGAGGGGGATGATGAGCGGAGGAGAGGGGCTGAAAAGGGAGAGCAGGGCTGCAGAGAGGGGACCTCGTCAACACTCCCCCCCCCGGCCCGCACCCGACGGCATCAGAAGCGGAGCATTAGCCCCGCACCACCCCGCAGCATGACGTAAGGGCCGGCAGCAGCCCGGCACCCGGGGTGTCTCACGGAGAAGGCGGCCGCGCAGCACCCCGCGCACCGCTCCGCGGCCACCGCTGGCGGGTCCCGGCTCGCTGGGGAGCACAGGCGCCGCCGCGAAAGTTATCCAGAAGTTTGGGGGCGGCGGGGAGAGGGGACGGCGGGGCAGCGCGCCTCCGAGCTGTCACCGCCGGGTGCCGCCGGGGCACGCGGGGGCTGGGGCCGTCCATCCCGCCGTGGGCGCGGGGACTCCGCAGTGCCTCCGCTGGGAGCTGCCCACCCGCCCGCTCCGCTCGGGGCAGCACCGGCGGGGTGCTGCCTGCGCTCCGCGGCAGCCGTCCCATCCCACCCCATCCCATCCCGGGAACCAGCGCACAGACTTCCCAAACTCCCTGAAGTGCGGGCGGGGAGTCCGGCTTCCCCGCGTCTCGGCGACCGTGCGCTCCCGCCCCCCGCCGCTCTGCCCTGTCCGACCCTTCGCGGGACGCGGGGGTCGCTCACGCCCCCTCTCCCCGAGCGCGGCGGGGACGGCGGAGCGGCGGGATCCCCGCGCCCGGCAGCGGCGCGGCGGGGACTGGCGCTGCCGCCTCCAGAGCAGATGCGGTGACGGAGGGAAGAGCCCTTGCAGCCGCAGACTGCCCCTTCCCCAGACGCGCACCCGGCGCTGCTGCCCTGCTCCACTCGGCTCCGTGCGGGGTGCGCTGCGGGGTGCGCCGCGCGCCGCGCCGGGCGCCTTCCCGGGGCAGCCCCGTATTTTTAGGAACTTACCGCCCGGCGCGGCGGGGACGGGACCGGCAGCGCGGCCGGAGGAACCACGTTGGACTGAGGGACGGTTACAATACGTTCTATTTAGAGAAGCATTACATCACCCTCCGTGACGTCACGTGGGATTCCTGAACTTCTAAATCATTGC